>JAOSBP010000006.1:23761355-23789438 GCA_027563825.1 Erythroxylum mucronatum | reverse complement strand
CTTGAACCAAAGCGATTTGACTAATTATTGACCAACATTCCTCCGAAGTCAAAAGTCCTACCTTGTGTATACCCTCATGATTACACCCCATGACTCTAGCAACTCTTTCATTACGTGTTGTTATTAGAATTGTACTTCCTGGTGAACCACACGTAAGAAATTGCTCCAATTCCTCCCATTTACTACGACTCTCATTCCAGACATCATCTAAAACAAGTAAAAACTTTTTTCCATTGAGAACTTCATTTATCTCCTCTAACACCTTATCCAGTTCTTTAAAATTACGTGCAGTGGAAGAATCACTTAAAGATTCAAGAATTGCTTTTGCAATATGCATTTCATCGAAAGGATCCGAAACACATACCCAAATCTTCTTCTCAAAATGAGTGTTGATATCATCATCATTATAAATTAATTTAGCTAAAGTTGTCTTACCGACTCCCCCTATCCCCACGAGGGAGATGACATGGGGCTTTGATTTGGACTTAAGTATCATGCTTTTGACTTTTTCTTTTTCTTCATCTCTACCTTTTACTTTTTGTGTATCAACGAAAGACGTAGTCACGTGTCTCTCGATGATAGCCTTATCAGATATGTTGGTTGAATTAAGTTCACACCGAACTTTATCGGTTGCAATTTCATCTAGTATTTGTTGGATTTCTTTTATTCTGCCACCGACAACATGACGAAGACCAACATCGCGGATAGTAAAGCAGTTGCAGCAAAAAGTAGAGAGTACCTTGTGCATGAGATGATTTTGGTCGGAACCGGAAGAGTGGTGTGGATGTTGGAGCTGTGATGTGTGAATCCAAGTCTTCCACTCATCTAACACATCGTCCATGTCATAGGAAACAGCTTTGAGATCAAACAACCATTTCTTGACAGAATCTTTCTTCAGTTGTTGCTCCTCTGCATCGTCTAGGAGCGCCTGAATGGAGTTGAAATTGCTTACAATTTTCTTAACTTCATCGTTAACTCCAGTCACCAACTTCACCTCTTCTTGTATGAAACTAAGCATCATGGAGGTTAGGTCCTCCACCACAGCAGAAACAATAGCATCAACCATTTTCAGGGATCTATGGGTAAGCAAAAGGTTTATGAGAATTTGAAGAAGACAGTGGTTGCAGAGAGTCAGAAATGAAATTCTCTATTTATAGACTATTTGAAAACAGCTTGAGAGGACTTTTCATTCCCGAACGCGCGGAAGGAAGGAAGGAAGGGACTCACTACCAGCCAGCTTTATTGAACAGTCAATGAAAACAGCTTAAGAGGAAGTTTCATTACCCTAGTGGGGAAGGAAGGGACTGGACTCGGTATCAAACAGCTCTATTGAGAAGTGAACATTGAAAAGACATGCGGCGTGCCAATCGAGCGGTGGAAATCTCGCGCAGGAAAATTACAAAAAGTTGCCCAAGTCCAACTTACCACACTACAATTATAATATGAATTCATTGTAGGCGTGTAGTGTCAAGTTTGTTCCATTTTGAGTAACTCAAAACCTGTTGGCCAAACTTTGTCCTTATCATCGCAACTAGATCCTCAAATCAATGCAAGGGACCACACAGAGGAAGCAAGCAAGCACGTGGGCAGTGGGACTGGCCGACTCACCACTCAGCTCTATCTAGTAATAGCCGACTCAATATTTAATTAAAATACTGACTCAAATTTGAATTCGTGTATTAATTTAATTAAATGAAAATTTAATTAGAATGTATCTGTTGAACACCGATATATGTGATATATTATATGTTAACAAAGCTAGTTTAATATCATATTACAATTATATAGGCTCAGTTTAGCAATTAGTTGATTCTATCAGCTAATTACATTAGTGATTTGTCATTTGATATCTGATAAAATTAGTTGTTAAGTATTAGTTGTTTATGTGTAAAATGATTTATAAAAACATAACTTTAAAAAAATTATAAGGGTGTGTGAATATTATATATCTTAGTATTTCGTTGAATATTCTTATAGGAATATAATTTTTAGATATTAAAATTTATAAAAATTTAATTTATAACTTTAATAAAAAAATATAGAATATATAGTTTGATAATGAGAAGTGCTTGTTTATGTAATTCCTCAGCAAGATATTTGAGAAGGTGAATAACAGGATGATTTGAGAAGGTGAATAACACCCTTCATATTTGGATACTGCACGAGTGAGGCCTGTAGCTATCTGAAAATAAACCTTGATGCCATAACATATTATTTTAACACCATAAATCGCATTTCTTAGCAAGTTTCAACTTCATGAAAACTATTTCCTTCTAAACTAGAGATGCTGGATAGACTTCTTAGAATACCAACATTTCAATAGCCAACATCCACCAGTTCACTCAATCTTGTAAAGTCCATATTGCAATTTCTTCGTACCCATCTTCAGTAGCACAAGCACGGAACATGCCTGTTATATTGAATTGAAGGGCATTGCGACTTCTCCTTTTGCAGAAACAGCAACCAATCCAGCATTGCCCCTTGCAACACACTCATGAATGACATATGCTGCTGCTTCTTTAACTGAAAGACCTTTATACTCCATAAGGGCAGCAACATCTCTGGCGACAGTTCCACGTATAATTGCTTCTCCTTTACCTGTGGCAGAAACTGCACAGAGATTGTTGGCATATGTCCCTGCTCCTATCACGGGTGTGTCCCCAATCCTACCCACCCTTTTGTTTACAAGCCCCCCAGTAGAAGTTGCAGAAGCTAAGTTCCCATGGTCATCAACAACCACATCCAATTCGGCTGTTTCCATCTGGAGCTGGAATTCCACTTCTCTCCTCCTTCTTAATGGGTTGCGTGTAATCAATCTGTATATGCAAGCTATAAGGGATATGACAGAAGCCTTAAAAACAGTGATGTACATTAATAGGCTAAAAACATAAATGATCTTGTTTATCAACGCATAATTGCCAAGCGACTTGGGTATTCCTATCCAATAACATATCTTCGGACCCCAACAGAATCTACAAACCATGAATGACCATGTTCAGTGCAGATGATTTTGCAACAACAGATTTCAAAAAGCTAAGATCTTTGCTTAAAAGACGTCAAATTCAAAAGCGTCGTACCTGGACTCTGTTTGCTTCTTTTGCCTGCTTTAGCCTTTCAATGTTTTCTGAAGTAACGAAATCACTAGGATCCACAGTCTCGACACCCTTGTCAGTTCAAAAGATCAGATTCAGGCATCATTTTTTTTTCCAATTAAATCAACTCTATGCATCACAAAGTCAGTTATGCATTATATGTAAGAGAACCGAAAATTATTACAAAGAGTAGAAGCATCACTAAAACATGGAAGTCTACTGAATAACAATTAAATAAGCGTGCCAAGAAAAATGACCACTTACTTGCTCCCTTGCAAAAGCCTCAGCTCCATCGAATGCAAGATAAATATGAGGAGTCTTCTCCATGACCAACCGAGCCAGTGAAATGGGATTAACAACAGTGCTGAGACCAGAAACAGCACCACATCTCTTAGTCTTACCTTCCATGATTGCAGCTTCCATCTCAACAGTGCCTGCAGTGGTTAGAACTGATCCCTTCCCAGCGTTATAATGTGGGCAGTTTTCCAATTCACGGACCTATACAGGGTAAAACAATAGCAACTAAATCATAATCAACTTTGCATGAAAAATCCCACGAGCTTATCAGGATTTACCCACTTCACCATATCCGGAAAGAAACAAATATCATATTTTTACACAAAAAAGAAAAAGATTGCTTTTTTGTCATCTGTTTATGAAATATGTTTGAATTCAATAGAAAAACCATAAAATAACCCCAGAGAGAGATGCCCCTGAAGGAAAAATGTATGACTTAAATATACCACAAGCTCGACAACATCAAGGGGGTGTTTTTGGGCTTGGAGAGCGGCGACACCGATCTGGAGGCAGCGACGTAGGGTAGCTTCGCGAGGGAGGCGGCGCTCAGGTGGGAGAGAGAGAGGAATGTCGCCGGCGCCTCCGTGAATTGCTATTGCCCAGCCCATTTGGACGGGTTTTTTTCTCGGTATCTCCCGCCCCTCTCTAGTCTTGGGACAGCTGCAGCGGCTGTTGGAGCTAAGGCTACTAGTCTCTCCTTCCCTCCCCTTTTAAATTATTGTTGGCGCGGTTGACAACGTGTAGTAGTTGGAGTCTTTTTTTTTAAGTTTGTTTTATCCAATTTGTATATGCTAATTACATAAATTCTTTTTTGCATTTCTAGGTCCATGGTTATCTAATTTCGCACCCTCGTATGTATATTTTCTAATTGTAAACTATGTTGTGGGACTTCTTTTTCTTATTTAATTTTGTGAAGTAAGCAACAAAGGAAAATACTAAATAGAGTTAAGGGTGTTTAGCTGGTGTCTTAAACAGTTTCTCGGAGTTTGGACAGGAGATTGAAATTTGAATGTTTTAATAAGATTTAAGGCTTGGGACTGCATTTAAAATTAGAGTAAGTTGAGGGAGACACGTGAATCTCACTCCATTCTAGGAAACATATAGACGTCGTAAATCGGTTTGGATTCTCTGTAACGTGAAACGTGAGATGCCGTTACTTTCTGTATAACTGTTACGTCAAAGATTAGACGCATATGAAAGATTCGGTTGTTAAACGTGGTTAAAAAAAAAGAAAAGAAAAAGGGGCCACCGCCACTCTCTTTTGGTGCTAATGGGGAAAATCTTGTCTACCGTGCGCTGGTAGTTGGGTCGGATCATATTGTTGGATGATTGATTATTAGTGATCAATCTGTAAGAGGTGAGGTCATTATAAACATGTAGATGGTCCTCACCGCATTTTGTGTTGGTGATAGAAACTGAGTTTGAAAACCCTTCGTAGAAAGAATCCAATTCTTTTTTCCATATGTTATTCTGACTTATTTTGTCTAATTAAAATACATTGTCGTTTCTGTTTAAATTTTTGGGTTACCAGTCACTCATAACTGTCACAGACGTGACTGACAAAAGTAAAAAAAGTTACAAGCGTGACTTAAGGGTCACGCACAAGTGATACTTATGTTACATCCATGATTTTTTTATTTTTTATTATTTTAATTTTAATTATATTAGTATTAGTTTAATAAAAATTTTATTTTAATTGAATCACGCCTGTAACACAAATTCATTTTATTTTTATTTTTAACTATTATTATTATTATTATTAGTGTTATTTGCATTTATTTTAGATATATCTTGAGATTTAGGTATTTTTATTATTATTTCTATTTAGTGCTTTTATTTCTTCTTTACTTGTATTTTCATTTATTTTATGTTTTATGAATTGTTTCTATTACCTGCATCATTTTTATATTGTCTCATTTACATTTGGATCTACCGGAAATAACCTTTCTATTATGTAAGGATAAGGCTGCGTACTATCGGATATTCCCTGACCTTGTTTCATTGCGAGATTTCGGACTGAGTGATGATGATAATGAAATAAAATTTATAAGATAAAAAATTTAAATTTTAAAAATTAATTAATTTATTAAAATTGTTTAATTAATTTATAAACTATAGAAAAATATTAAATTAAATTTAAAAAATTGATTAATTTTATTATTATTATTATTATATTAGCCCGCATGCATATTAATGCAATATTAAACATATTGTATAATAAAGTTTTTTTCTCTTGTGAAATACAAATAAATTATACAATATATTATATATATGGAATAATTTATTTTGATTTTAACAATTTATTTTAATTGATTAATTTACTAAAATTGTTTAATTAATTTATAAATTATATAATATATTATACATAAATACTAAACAATTAATTTTATTAAATATCTTTAATAATGGATAGAGTGAGTAATCAGACTAGCAAAAGAGCTGGGGATAGGTTGTTAAAGGGTGGCGGGCAAAGTAACGTTCTAGGTCAAAAGCAGATTCTAGTCTCACTCGAAGAGCAGGCAATTCACTACCTAACGAATTGGTTGAGCAAGTGTTCAACAAGTTTCCAAACATCATGTCAGAGCAGTTGCCAAAGGCACTTCCACCTAGATGCGCGGTAGACCACCGAATCAAGCTGGAGCCGATAGCCTGCCAACATTTTCGCCATATAGAATGATTCCGAACTATCGGAACTAAGAAGGCAGCTCAAGGATCTTATTGACGCAGAATACATCAGGCCATCAAAGCGATGGGCATCGATTCCAAAGCATGAAGGAAGTCGTAGCCTATGCATTAAGTATAGAAATCTTAAAAATAGCTGATAATTGATTATATCACCTAATTTTATCAGTAAATAATATCAGCTGTTTATTAAAAATATTTGGTAAATCAGTAATTAAAAATATTTAGTAAAATTAGTTGTTTAGTATTTATGTATAAAATTATATAATTTATAAATTAATTAAACAATTTTAGTAAATTAATTAATTAAAATAAGTTGTTAAAAATCAAAATAAATTATTCCAAATATATTGTATAATTTATTTGGATTTTACAAGCGTTCTCTGTAGAAAAAAAACTTTATCATAAAAGACGTTTCATATTGCATTAATATGCATACGGGCTAATATAACAATAATAATAATAATAGTAATAATAAAATTAATCAATTTTTAAATTCAATTTAATATTTTTTTCTATAGTTTATAAATTAATTAAACAATTTTAATAAATTAATCAATTTTTAAAATTTAAAATTTTATTTTATGAATGTTGTTTAAAAAATTAAAATTAAAATAATAATGAATTTTGTGTCACGGGACACAAATTCATTATTATTTTTGTTTTTTAATTATTTTAATTTTAATTTTTTATACAGTTATCAATATCATAATTAAAATTAAAATTTAATTTAATTTTTATTATTAAAATTAAAATGATAGAAAATAAAAAATAAAAAAATCACAAGCGTGACATAAGATCGTGTGACATAAGATCACACACACAAGTCACAGTGTCACGCCTGTGACAATTATTAGCAAGGGCGGGCTTAAAATTTAAGCAAAAACACGGCGTTTTTACCTGGACAAAGTTAGACAAAGTAACGGAAAGATCTGGACTCTTTTAAAAGTGTACCTAACTAATTATTAGAAATTATCGAATTTTAGTGGCTCTACTTCTCAGTTTGAGTAAAAATGCAATTTAATTTATGCACAGTATCTATGAACAAAACATGTCCTCTTTCGCTTAATAATATGTACTAGATAAATAGGACGTATGGTTGGACTGAGCAAGCATATAAAAAAGAAGCAGTTGTTGGAGTGATCTACTAACTACGTTGTGCTGTCCCGTTGCTGGTACAACTTGAGCAGATACAGACATTCCACAATGTGACAGTGTACTATTTGGACTGTTGCTGAACAAGTACGTTATTCTTAACTCCGACAATGTTGGGACCTACTCTCCCGACTCCCGCCACCCTCTAGCTTAAAGTATTTTTTTTATTTCATTAGGTATTCTGACTTAGTCAAACTAATTCTAAGCCCTTACGACCCCACTTCAAGAGTCTAGAGGATGTAAATCTGGAACTTCAAGATCCCTCAGGTTCTTACGTAGCCTATATACTTCTACGCATAAAGAGTCTTCACATATTTGATTGGTCAACTGATGATTGATCACTGGCTCCCCCTGCTCAGCATCAGGTTCTCATCAGCCCTCGGGTTCCCTAGTAACTCCAACTCCCACACTGCCACTAAAAGCGAGGCGTCCATAATTGATCCGATCAAAGAGCTGTGCCCAATGAACTAGAGGATCATCAATACAACATGCCTATTTTATGAGATGGCTAAGAAGGTTCCGCTTTTAGATCACACTTTCTTTTTTTTTAGTGCATCCGTTTGACATTGTTTGTTTGTTCACTTGTCTATTATTCCTCTACTTATAGCATGGTCTTATGGGTGGAACTCAACGTCACCGTGACCCTCGTACGAGGAGTTGGTAAATTAAGTTTAGTGAATTAAACCAAGATTACTATTTTATTATAGTTAAATACTAACAAAAACTATCTTTAAACATGATATCAAAAATTTCATAGAATATATGCCAATATCACAACGGAGTGGTTTAACATATATATGCATCCATTTAGAAATATCATGAATAAGAGAGGTTTAACATATGCACTCATTTAGGAAGATCATGTAAGCAATATTGGTTTATACTCTTCCACCAACCAATCGGTTGTAATTTAGTGATATAATTCTTTAAATACCTTTTTTATTTTATACATATTTAAATATATATGATAAAGTTTATGGGTTAAATGCATATTGCAAATGAAATTATAATGAGAACATAGTTATAAGATTCATATTATATTTACATATTATCTCTAAATTAATTTTAGTCATTGTTTTATCAAAATTGGACATTAGTAAAATCTAAAAAGACTAGCATATGTTATGTTTCTTTGTTACGAAGGAAATAATCAATCTTATAGACTAAAATATAAAGACAAATAAATACTTAGGTGCTTGCTAGAAAATAAGTTTACAACCTCATATGAGAATTATATTTGGAACGTAACTTCCATATCTATGAAAAATCTCGTTATGATGATTGTGTAAGGAATATTTTGACATGAGATCTTCAAATTATCTTATATAGTAATTGTTCTATATCATACTACTCAAGGCATATTCCAGTCAATGATAATTGATAGTCATTAGATAGCCATAGTAGATGTCAAGGCAGTAGATATAGATAAGGATGTGGAACAAGTTCTTGGAGTATATGGTATTCAGATCATACGAGTGCATAAAATCTAATATGCGGAAGAAAAGAGTTGTTTATAGAGCTTGAGGAGTAATACAATGGCAATGTTACTTTTGGGGATTTGTCTCAAAGATCTGTGCAAGGAAAAGGCAAAACTCTTATTAACATCTAGAGGGGTGAGAAGAAGCTTATCATAGATGTTTATTATGTTTCTGACATGAAAAATAATATTTTGAGCTTAGCCCAATTGCTTGAAAGGGGTATGATATGGAGAGGAAAAATATGGATATGCTTGTTCATGATAAGAATGATGCTCTGATTGATTGAGCGAAGTTAATGAATACAGGTTGTTTCCCTGGAACTTCTGTATGAATCAATCAAACTGTTCCCAAGAATCAATTGATAATGCCTCAACTCTTTGGCATTTTCGGCGTGGACACTTAAACTTGAAAGCTCTAAAGCTTTTAAAGAAGAAGAAAATGGGGAAAGGCTTACCAAAGATTGACGGCCAGAAAAACCTATGTGAAGTTCATATCATCAAAAAGTAGTAAAGAAAGTCAATTAAGGGAAGGAGATTAAAAAAATTGCATAACAACTTTACTTGGTGTATTCAGATGTTTACGGTCCTATCAAACAAAGTGGCCATCATTTAAAATGTTTGAAAATTGGTAAGGAAGGAGAGTATACCTCAATTGAGTATGAAAATTTTTGAAAAGAAAATGGGATTGTTTATCAGCTCACAATGCCACCAACATCACAATAAAATGATATTTTAGAAAGAAAGAGCATAATTATTCTTAACATAGTTAGATGTATGTGAAAAAAGAAGTCCACAAGGAATTTTAGGGAGAGACAGTTGTTATTTCTACGTACTTGTTGAACAATTTTTCTTCTAAAAGAATTGGGAATGTTACACCCTAGGGAGTTTGGAGTTTTCAAAAACCTAGAGTTGATCATTTGAGAATTTTTTTGAAGTATTGCTTATGCAAAATTCTTTTTTAAAGAAAGGAAATTGCTTATGCAAAATTCCTTTTTTTAAGAAAGGACAACCTAAAGATAAGAGTCAAAAGTGCTTTTTTTCAGCTTTTAAGAAAGTAGAGCTGGTTACAAACTCTACGATCCTATCACAAAGAAAATTTTGATGTCAAGGGATGTAGAATTTAATGAAGCACAAAATTGAAATTAGGAAGTGAATGGCTAATAACGGCTTGTTGTAGTTTAAGAAGAGAAAGAGTTAGATGACAAAGGTGACAAAGAAAAATTGGAAATCTCATCTCCTAAAACTGACACTCTATTACACTACCAAAGAAGACATGTGGCATCCAAGATATCTATAATGTCATACAAAGGGACAAACTTAAAGATGATGAATTCAATTTCTTATGTCTTTTTGTAGGTTACAATCCCTTAACTTTTGAAAAAGCATGCATTAAACCCAAATGGAGGAAAGCAAGTGGAGGATAAGATTCATGACATTAACAAAAATGATACTTGGAAACTTACTAGACTTCCTTAAGGACATAAGGCGATTAGAGTAAAATAGGTGTTCAAGACTAAAAGAGATGGAATTGGAGAGGTGGAAAAACATAAGGCACCAATAGTAGTGAAAGTCTACAAGAAACAATATGGTATTAATTATGAAGAAGTATTTGTGCTTGTAGCTCAGGGTAAAACTATGAGATTGTTTGTTTCTTTAACAGTCCAAAATAAGCATGTAAAATCAACATTCCTAAATGAAAACTTCAAAGAAGAAGTCTATGTAGAGCAAGCACAAGGATTTTTGTTAAAGGGTAAGAAGATAAAGTGTACAAATTAAAGAAGTGATTTATAGGCTTAAGTAAGCTCCACAAGCATGGAATTCTATAATTGATTCTTATTTTCCAAGAAAATGGCTTCACTAAATATTCTCATAAGCATGCTTTATACATAGAAAGTAACTCAAAGGGAGATATTATGTTTGTTTGCCTTTATGTGGATGATAAAGGAGTTCTAGCAACTAATGAAGAAGGAATTTGAAATGATTAATTTGGGACTCATAGATAATTTATTGAGAATAATGATTAATTTGGGACTCATAGATAATTTATTGAGAATTAAAGTGAAACAAGGAAGTGGTAGCATATTTGTTTCACAAATAACATAATCAAAAGACTTCTTGAAGACATTTTCCATGGAAGATTGTCAGCCAATGAAAAGTCCTATTGATTGTAGTAGCAAATTAACAAAAGAAGGAGAAAGGAAACCTGTCAATTAATCTAATCCTCCATTTGTCTGTGCCATAGTGAGATAAACAATTATATCTTTGGCCACGAATTAATTAACTATAGCTCCTTGAGTTATTGCCAATGTACCTGATTTGACACACGAATTTGTACAAGAAAATGGGGGACTTCGCATCTCACAAGTGACAAGATACTGTAAAGTTGATGGTCTCCTAAGAATGCAAATGCAGGTAAATCATACTTAAGCATATGTCTTCAATAATGATATCAACTATGTCATGAAATGAGAACTGTATTTCATTTTTAAATCTATCAAAATATCAAATAATTTTCTTAAGCTTGGGGAAATATGCTCTCTTTGACTCAAAGGATCATCTAGTTAGGAAATTAATCATTGATCAAATCACAGGTGAAATTAATTAATTTTTATAATTTTGGAAATGATTACTTTAATAAAAAAATTTGAAGCAGTAATTATTTAATAAAAAGGTTAAAGAAAAATATGATTCATATATTCTACAAAACTTTTTTTATGAAGTCAATTACAAGTTGTCTAACTATTCAACCTTTATGGTATTTATATATTAAAGAAAAAAACTCTAATTTTTAAAGAGAGATTAACTGGAGTGCTAGCTCCTTTAGTGCCTTTCCTTTTTATAGAGAAAAACTAAGGTTTAACAAGGCTAATTAAAATTAAAATATAAATTGTAATTAAAGTCTAATGGTAATTATAATTATAATTTAATCTTAATAAAATCAAATATCTCATATTTGATCCTTAAAATTTTTAAACTTCATAATTAAGTCTAAGTTAATTTAAAATAATTTTCTCTTTAATTGTACTATATATGTAACCTATTAAGTTCATAGAATGTTAGTAATAATTATAATTTTCTAATTAAATAATTCATAAACATATATTAAAATTGATGTCTAGCAACATTTCGTGACTACCAAGATGTTAGGAATATTAAAAGGATTTGACTTGATATATCCATATATAACTATAACATCTAGTTTAATCTTTTCATTATCTAATACTTCAATTAGACGTTGAGTATAAAACTAGTGTCTATTTTATTAAAATCTAACCATCTTCATTCTTTCGTAACAGTAATTGATTTCTAATTGATATTTGAAAAGATTTTTTCAAATATCAATTTACTCTAATCAAATAATTCCTAATATTTTACCAATAAAAAATAGTAGAGTATTCTCCTTAATTAATTTAACATGACGAATCTTATCCAATACTGTTGATTAAACTGTTATAAATAAAATCATCCATAAATATAATCAAAATATAGTAATCACCATATTAGATATTTTGATAATTTCAAGTTTAAAAATTTTGTCAAAAAAAAAGTTTAAAAATCAATTATATAATCATCAAAATGAGGACATTTATACACTCAATTAATGTTCCATTTAAGATCCTCATTATCAAGTTACTTTAATAAACTTGTTTTTTAAAAATAAACACTTACATTATTTAAATATTCTCAATTACTTTCTTTATAAGAATGAGAAATATTGTATTCTAAATTTTTTTCATTCTATCAATATTTTATACCTAAGTTTGACATCTATTGATTGTCGATTCTAACATTGAGCAAAAGGTGTTATGCCTATGGTTAGGGTATGGGTTCTATATTGTAGGTTAATTTTTATGCTTATGGTTAGGTCACAGGTTCAAGTCATGAAAATAATCTCTTTGTAAAAATATGGAGGGAAAGTTGTGTACAATATAACCTTCCTCAAACTCCCGCAAAATGAGGAGCCCTATACACTGGCTACGTTGACTTGACTTTATACTTATAGTTGGGGTATGGTTCTATTCTAGGTTAATCTTACTTCAATCTACCAACAGGTAGAATAGAGAAAGAAGCACTACACCTAGGAATCAACAACAAATGAAAACTTTGATATAAATTATTATCTTTTCGTTATTGGGATCAGGATTAAGAAGAGAGGTTGAGACAATAAGCATTAATCTTGTTTATACTTTGGATACACTTATAACCATCAAAAACTATTAAAGTGACTAATTTCTAGAAAGTGAAGAAGGTTAAAGACAAAGAAATTGTTGGAATTAAATTAACATTTTTGTATAATACCATCATGCTTAATGTTAAGAAAAGATCTTTTATAAGAAGGTTGACTTGAGATTTCTCGTGAAAACATATAGTCTTAAAGGAGGAGCTTAAACTACTAAAGCACTTACTAGAATCATTAGAAGATTGAGACATGCAAGTGTACCTTTTTACGAAGTGCATGCTATAGATTGAACTAGCAAGACTCATAGATCTTGAACACTAATGAATTGAACTCGCATATTGCAAGCTAGAATTCACATGTTACAAGTCTATCTGGAGTATTTAGTGAAAGAAAATGAGCCATTTTCAAGGAGCATACTTAAGTTATATAGTGACAACTAACGACCTAGATCAAGGAAAGATCGAAAGACATTTTTTCGACTTTCCATTTTCTAAGACCTTTTAACTAAAAAATTTATAGGAATATTAGTTTTCTTTTTTTTATTAAAGGGAAACTACTGGAGCAGATTACAAAACAAGTATGAGGAAACAGTTCTCTGACATATCCTCAAATAGGATACGTTGGTACCCGATAGGTGCAATATCAAAATAGGTTACACCAACAGCAAAGCGTTCAGCCTGAGTGGCAAGCCAATAAGCACATCTGTTACTCTCTTGGAATACATGCTGATGAACAACAGACCAGCTTCTTGTAAACAGTTCATGAATGCCTACTACAATAGGGTTGAGCACCTGTGTAAGGTTGGCCGAGGAGGAGAGGAGTTTGTGCACCGCGAGCGAATCCACTTTCAGTTCTATGCGGCGGAATCCCAGGCTCCAGGTGAGTGAGAGGCCTGTAAAAACTTCCTAGAGCTCAGCTAACATCGAAGCGCACCATCTGAGGGCTAACAGTGTTCCATTAAGATTGGTAAAACAAAGCGGTTAACCCATCGAAGCCTAACGCTTTATTAGGAGCCATGGTGAAGCCATCTTGAGGAATATTAGTTTTCCACCTACCAAAGAAGCATTTCCACCTAATAGAGAAGTATGTGGTAGCCTGACAAGTGAACCACGACGATGAAACTTGAAAATAAAGTTTTTAAAACCCTGCCACCATCATATGCCCTGGGCTCCTGTTGAAGCCTATATGAGCCTTTAACATAGTTAATCTTGACCAAACTACAAGTTTCTTCAAGACCTGTAAAGGCGAATAGTACTTTGTAGCTTACCCATTATGCATGAGACTTTGGAGATCCATACCTTACCTTATGCACAATCATGTTCTCACTTATCCATATTGGGTGCCAACTTTGTTTTGTCTAATTCACATGACCGTACTTTGCCATATCCTTTTCTTAAAGGCTAAAAATTCATTTTGAACCTTAATGTTTACAATAGAACACAGCTTGAACCATAACATTTTAAAGTTTTTAAACTAAACTATAATATTTTCAAAATGTTTAAAACATATCTTAAATGAACGCAAAATTTAACTAAATTAACTTCCTGTCAATTAAATGTTATGTCAATACTGACATGACATTATTTATATATTTTTTAAACTAAAAATGAGTCTCACTATCACATAATTATTTTTTAAAACTAATCAAAAAGTGGATCTTATAGCCAAGTGACAATAGTGCTTATACATTTAAGATAGTAGGTCTCACTTGGCACACGACAATGAGGGCCATATTTATATATTTTAAATAGTAGGTCATACTTGCCATATAGCAATGAGACCTACTTTTTATTTAAAAAATAAAAAATGATGTTACGTTAGCATTGACGTTGCGTTTAACTGACAGGCAATTAATTCTGTAAAATTTTTCATTCACTTAAAGTTTATTTTGAATGTTTTGAAAATATTAGAATTTAATTTGAACTGTTCAAAACGTTAGGATCTGTCCTATATTTTGTTGTAAACATTGAAATTCAAAATGTGTTTTAAATATAGAACCAAACTATGTGTGTGTCTTTCCTTATTTCTTATACTTGTTGAGTTAGGTCTAAATCTAATTTGGAATCAATTTGAACCAGACCCATGTCTAAGAGATTGATCCAGACCTTCTCGATTGATACTTGAAATAATAAGCTTTTGACCGTTAGAACGCTCTCAACTGCTGCAGTGTTTTGCTCTCTACTGCTATAGTGTTTTACTCAATTGTCTGCCCCACTCCACCATGACTTCTCCCAACCCATCGGCGTCCAACATTAACACAGCCAGAAAGTTCGAACGCGAGAAAGGGAGGAAGACCCTCCCCCCCATCGCACCGCCTAGCCAGCAAACTCCAATGAGCTATAGCGCAGTGGTTTCTAGACCATCAAGACCAGAAGCTGAACCCACTGACTTAGTTTGGTCCGGCGAGGACCCGATTGAACCTACCGAAGGTGACATCAATATTGTTCAGGGAACCTATGGCTTAGGCGTCGAACTCTCCAACCCTTTCAAAGGCAAATTGGATAAAGTTTAGGCAAATGCGGTCGTGATTAAGCTCTTAGGAAGGAAATTAAGCTTCACCATGCTCCGAGATCGCTTACACACTCTGTGGCACCCTAAAGGCCCGATCAAAATTGTCGATCTCGAAAATGACTTCTTTCTTATCAATTTTTGGGAGGAGATGGATTACATCCATACCTTAACTCAGGGACCTTGGATAATCACCGGGCACGTCCTCTCCATCGAACCGTGGGCTCCAAAATTTCGGCTAGCGAATGGTAAAATTACCCACGTGGTGGCATGGGTTAGGTTCCTCGACCTCCCCATTGCTCGGTATCATCCATCCGTACTCACTGCTCTGGGTAATTTAGTCGGCCGAACAATTAAGATCGACAACACTACGCAGCAAGCTCACCGTGGCTGCTTCGCTCGGGTCGCTGTCAATGTTGATATCAGCATACCCCTCCGCTCGGTCGTGGAGCTCGATGGCGAACTGATCCACGTCGCTTATGAAGGCTTACTGCAAATATGTTTCCACTGTGGCAGCATCGAACATGATTCCTCGCTCTGTCCCCCACGTCCGGCGGACGTCCCTGCCACAGAGGGCCCATCTCCACCAAACGGGTTTTCAACTCTGACACAATCCAACGGGTTGCCTTCAGCCCCTGGATGCAAGTGCAAAGGAAAGCTCGCCGCCTTCCCACCCACCACACGGACAACCGAACACCCGCCTTCCCACAAGCTCCACCGGCTGGTTCGCGTGGATCGCGCTTCTCGGCTCTCTCCAACACTGACCAGCTCGCTCCTCCAACGGCTCCCTCCTCAACAGTCGAAGGTCTCCATCACAACGTCTCCTAAGGCCATTCTGAATCGACCCATCAAAAAGGCAAATCCCTCACTCCTTCGTCCAGTCGCGACGTGAGACAGCCACGAGAGGCGCGTCATCAGCTGCTTAACTCCAAAGCCCTTCCCTTACCTGCGGCATCGTTTCCTCCCCAACAGACCCAGACCTTGGGCCAGGGCTTCACAGCCACGCCCACTGCCTCACCTAGGCCCACCCCCTATCCCCCAGCCCTCTGCTCATAACCAAGCTAGCACAACCCTCAGTCCAGCCCACATTGCCCTCACCATCCCCTCTTATGCAGACCTCGTCATCCAAGACCCAACTTTCCTGATGTCCATCCCAGCAGTTGTGGGCTGCGACGCCATGGACGAGGACTCCACCGAGACCAGGGCCCCTCCTATCTCCACGCCCCAACGGTCTTCTTCGGGCCCAACCCCCCCTCGACCCCATGACCCAAACGGTGATCCCAGGCTAGCCGAGGAACCCCGTGTAAACTCTGACACCCCTATGACGGAATTAGGTGCTTCACAAGCCCCACTTCCCAGCTCGGAGTTGACTAGTATCGAAGTCAACCCAATTCTTGCACAGCTGTAGAACCCGCCTTTTCCTAGTTTATTATGTCGATTTTTATATGGAACTGCCAAGGGGTTGGAGGGCGGACCTTCACGCCCATCATGAAACACTATATTCGTCTTCATCACCCGCGGTTGGTTGTTTTGCTCGAGTCACGCATTAGCGGTGACCGCCCGATGAAAGTCATTAAAAAATTGGGATTCGGTAATTCTTTCTAGGTCGAAGCCAACGGTTATTCAGGGGGTATATGGTTGCTCTGACAATAGGATGTCCACGTCCGTATTCGGCTTGCCCGTCGTCAATTCGTTCATACTAGCGTTGCTTGGGACCAATTATCGTTTGACTTTACTGCAATTTATGTTAGTCCTACCTATACCTTACAGAAATTCCTCTGGCATTCCCTCCCCCACTTAGCAAGGATCACTAATACCCTTTGGCTGTTGGGGGTGACTTTAATGCTAAACTGGAGGCTACCGATAAACGCGGTGGATCACGGCAGCTTCCTATCGTCAATCCGCACTTTCGTGACTGTGTTCATCATTACAGCCTTCACGATCTTAGATTTTATGGACCACGTTTACATGGAGACGCGGCCACGTTCAAGCTCGCATGGACCGTGCCTTCTGCTCTCCTTCTTGGCTCTCGACTTTTCCTACCACCAGGGTGACTCATCTCCCTTTTTGAAAATCAGACCATCGGCCTCTTCTCATTACCGTTTCTCATACTGCCCCCCAGTCCAACTCAGCCGGCCATTCCGCTTCCAATCCGCTTGGCTCACGTACAATGGCTTTGGCCAAGCAGTCACTAATAACTGGGCCGCACCCCACTCCAATTTTAGTGGCAATCTCCTCAACCTGTCGACCACTCTCCAGCGTTGGAATGACACCGTGTTTGGGAACATTTTCCATCGCAAGAAGCATCTCATGGCTCTTTTAGCAGGTATCCAACAACCCCTGGAGGCCACCGATTCTCCGGCCCTCCGCGAGCTCGAGGCTACCCTTTGACATGAGTTAGAGCTTGTCCTCTTTAAAGAAGAACTATTCTGGCACCAGTGTTCCAGAAGTCAGTGGCTTGAACAGGGCGATAGGAATACAACCTACTACCAAACCCTCACCAGGAACTGTCGTCGTCCCACGAGAATCATTTCCCTAAAAGACGCCACTGGCACCGTGATTTTTGACAACTCGACTATTCAGAATCTTGCACAATCATTCCTCGAGGAGCTTTATCTCGCCGAAGGTCAACCCACCACCGCCTAGGATGTCCGAGGCCACTTCCCCCTCCTCCAGTCTCCAGCTCACACCGAAATCACCCGGTCGCTCATCCCTGATGAGGTTAAGACGACCTTCTTCTCTATAGCCCCCAGTAAAGTTCCCGGGTTTGACGGATTCACCTCTCTTTTCTACCAACCCTAGTGGGACACTTTTGGACCTGGCCTGTTTGAATTTTTACATCACACCTTTCGGCATGAAGCTTGGGAGTCGGAGATCAACCGTACCATTATGGTCCTTATTCCTAAGACCCCGTCCCCCTCTTCTCTTTCGTAGTTTAGGCCGAACGCCTTATGCTTGGTTCTATACAAGGCCCTCTCTAAAATTATCGGGAACAGGCTTAAACCATACCTCGACGAGCTCGTCGCTCCCACTCAGAGTAGTTTTGTCCCAGGCTGCCTCATTATCAACAATATCATTATCACGCAGGAGGTCATCCACTCCATGAAGCGAAAAACTGGTCGCAAGGGGCTTATGGCCATTAAAGTGGACCTGGAAAAAGCATATGATCGGTTGTCGTGGGAGTTTATCCAGGATACTCTTGTCGATGTTGGGCTTCCGGAATTGCTGATCACCCTCATCATGAAGTGTATTACTACAGTCTCCATCCAAGTTACCTAGAACGGGGTGCTCAGTGACACCTTTGCTCCTACTCGAGGTATTTTTCAGGGAGATCTGCTTTCTCCCTACCTTTTTATTCTTTGCATGGAG
This sequence comes from Erythroxylum mucronatum, assembly GCA_027563825.1. Classification (NCBI taxonomy): domain Eukaryota; kingdom Viridiplantae; phylum Streptophyta; class Magnoliopsida; order Malpighiales; family Erythroxylaceae; genus Erythroxylum; species Erythroxylum mucronatum. The sequence goes on along the minus strand of JAOSBP010000006.1, from coordinate 23,770,678 downwards.
TGCCTGAGACATGCAATTACTCAAGCAGTGGTCCATCGACGCTGAAAGCCTATTAAGTTGAGTCGTTCAGGCCCGCCCCTCTCTCATTTATTCTTTGCTGATGACCTCATTCTTTTTGCAGAAGCTTCTTATGATCAAGTGATCACCATTCGGGACACTTTGCAATCTTTTTGCACGGCTTTGGGGCAGCCCTACAAAATCGCGGTTCTATTTCTCCAAGAATATCTCTCCATTGATGCGTCACTCTTTAAGCCATGAGTTGGGTTTCCATATGACGACTGACCTTGGTCGTTATCTTGGTGTTCCCCTTTTACATCAAAGGGTCGGTAAACGAACTTATCAGTACATTCTCGATAGGGTCTAGCAGTGTCTTTCCGGCTGGACAGGCCGTTTCCTTTCTTTCGCCGTCGCCTCACTTTACTTCAGTCAGTGTTAACGGCTATTCCGAGCTATACTATGCAGACTGTCCGCTTGCCCTGAAGTCTTTGCAATGAGTTGGAGAAAATTATGCGACAATTTCTATGGGGCTCGTCTTGCGACAAGGTCAAGCCCTATTTAGTCCACTGGGATGAAGTGTGCAAACCTAAGGCCTCGAGGGGCTTGGGCATTCTGAAAATTCGTGAGATGAACGATGCCTTCCTCACCAAACTGGGTTGGTCGTTGTTAGCCAACCCTGCGGCCTTATGGGTCCAAGTTCTCTCGGCGAAGTATAACTTCGACGCCAATGCCTTACCCACCACCATTGACACTATTGAAGGTTCCATGGTTTGGCGTAGCATCAAGTCTATCTGGCCCGTCGTGGTCAAAGGCATGAAATGGAGGATAGGCGATGTCACTCGGACACGATTTTGGCTCAACCTTTGGCTAGCCGGCATCGGACCGCTTCAAACCCACACTATCCATCCCATTCCTGAGCATTCCCTTCACCTTAGCGTTCATCACTTTGTGGAGGCCACGGGTAATTGGGATTAGGGAACTCTCTAATATTACCTTCCCAAGCAGGTTTGCCGTCTTATCACGGGCACATTTCCTCCGCAGCATTATCTTGGCCGAGACAAATTGATTTGGGGGGCTTCCGACAATGGTCTCTGCACCATCGCTTCTACCTACTCCATGCTCATGGGACACGACGACCTTTCACCGCATGGAGTATAGAAAGCCATCTGGCAGTGGACGGGTCTCCAACAAGTTCGAGCCTTCTTGTGGTTACTTGCCTAAGAACGGCTACTCACTAACCAACACCGTGTTCGCACCTCACGACTGACAGCTCCTGTCCTCACTGCCACATTGAAGAATCCCCCCTTCACATTGTTCGGGACTGTCTTAAAGCCCGCCGCGTGTGGGACACCTTCCCAGTAGAATTCACCCCTTCAGATTTCTACACTATGCCGACCCGTCAGTGGATTCTGACTAACCTCCAACACCATCAGCGCGTTATGGGCCATGATTGGGCGACTCTTTTTGGCACGACCTGCTGGCTTCTATGGTCGTGGAGGAATAAGTTATCTTTGATGCTGATTTCATTTGGCCTTTGTCCCTTAATTTTCTTATTTTGTCTTTTGCATATCAGTTCCACAAGGCTATCGAGTGGCAATGACAGGCAGCTACAGGACCTCACCCCCGCTACCAGTGACTCCTTGGTTAGACCAAACCGCCTCCTGATTGGGTTAAACTTAACACTGACAATGGTTGCACTCGATTCTCGGCTACTGCGGGTGGCATTTTACGTGATAGTGCTGGCAACTGGCTTGGCGGTTTCTCCCAGAACCTCGATTGGTGCGATACGATGTCAGCTGAATTCTGGGGAGTTTATACCGGGCTTACGTTAGCCTGGGACTTAGGCTTCCGCCGAGTAGAACTGGAGCTGGATTCTCTCGCGGTGCACCAGCTCATTTCATCCTCGGTTCATCGTTCCCAGGCGCTCAACCCCATTGTCACAGGTGTCCATGAACTTCTCACGCGAAACTAGACTGTTGTTCATCGGCACGTTTACCGAGAGAGTAACAGATGTGTTGACTGACTTGCAGCTCATGTAGATCATTCTACTGTCGGTCTTACCTTTTTTGATACTACACTTCTTGGGTGCCAACGCCTCCTTGACGAGGATATTTCGGGGACCTGCTTCCCCAGACTTGTTATATAACCTTTTTGTTTTTCTCCCTTTATACAAAAAAAAAGCCTATGATCCGAATTTTTACTTAAAAAGATGTTATTTTAATCTTATTTAAGAAATTTAAAATGATGCTCTTTTGAATTTTGTTTTTAAAATAATATTGTTTTGCACTCTAAAAAGACGAGTCATATCCGCACCCTTACCTCCAATATATAAATGACACACTTCCCTAAAGGTATGTTACTCTGAATTTCCACTTGACACTATGAAGACTGTCTAATTTTGGCATAAGAAGTCTCAAGTGGAATGTATCTTCCAGTGTTGTCTTACAGAGAGGAGTGGATATGTTGAAAGAAACTGTTTAAAAAGAAAATAGACCCTAAATAAATGTTCTGATGAAGCAGCATCAATACTATAAGTTTGTTCATTTATTTTAGACTTTAATGTAACATGTACTCTCTTAAGAAGTTTCTCGATAAGTCTTCTATTCGAAACATAATAGAATTCTTTCATTTTGTTTATACTTTATATTTAACAGGAAAAATCATTTTAGAAATATATGTTTATATTACATATTTTAGATTGAATAACCTAGACGTTATGCTACTAGAAATTTAAATAACTAGTATCGAACACCCGAAGAAAGGTTTGTAAAGTATGTTCTTAAATTGAATCATACCACTAACCTTGAGCAAGGTGGTAAATTCATGTTTAAATAACCATTAAGTACGTTTTTCTTTAGGAAAAAGTACGAAAAGACAGTAGCTATTGTGCAGAGACTGGAACTAGTCGATCTCCATCAGTACAGGCTAGTGCTAAAGCCTGGTAAAACGTTGAATTGTATTAAGCAATCATAGTAATGCAAGTAATTAGATATTAGTATAGAAGGCAAACATTACGTTGAGATGGGAGTACTAAAATTGAAGGAAAAGAGTATAACTCGTATGAGACGAGTGACAGGAAGTCCTGTCATATTAAGCAAAGTACAATTACAAAACGCAAAGTATCAAACAAGGGATTAACTGATCAAGAACACAAGTAAAAGCTCTGACGAAGTGTTCATTCTGAACCAACATTTTAACTTCTCATGCTTAGAGCCTTGCAGCTCCCCTCAACAATCAACTTTCCCGCAATTCATGCAGTTGACAAAGTTCTCATTTGTAGAAGGCATACATTTTGCCCAGCTTCCCTAGTCCAGAAATGATGGCCCAGGCCGAGTTGATCCCTCGTTACGTTGTCAGCTGACTAGCTAATCTTATATCATTTGGAGAAACCTATCTACTTGTAATGTACCGTATGAACCAACCATTGGTCTACATAATTCCTCATTTCCATCAAAAGAGTTGGCCGCTTTGATCTTCAAATAGCCTCATTTTTTTGTGCAAAAGCAAAATTTCAGCATGTCCAATCTTTACAATTGATATCCCGGGTGCCAACACCATTGAACTAATGGAATAAAACCCCATCTAAACAGAACTTGTGAGATTTCACATAGACAAGTAAAAGAACAAGGCAGTCATTTTCTTTGTTTACTTGAAACCTCAGAGACATTTTCATCAAATACTTCAGCAGCAAAGATTATCATATACCTGAAAAAGCTAGCAAATCTCTTCGATTTACATAGAGCTGCATCTTCGAAGCCAATCCTGCTTTGCTGGCTGAATCACCATTCAATCTAAGGTGCCCTTGAACAGGTTTAACTGCATTTCCAGAACAACTATCGCCACTTGGTTTTCAAATTATCTACCAAGTTTTGGGCCACTGAGGTCTGTCTCACAGGTTCTAGCTACGCCTAATAGCAACCAGATTTACCAACCAATTGTAATGAAAAATGTGCTTCGGAGAACCAGTCAATTATTTCAATGAGAAAGCAAAAGATGATTCAAACCAGCAGTAGGATTCACTAGCACAATTAAATTGTATGCACTCAAAAACTAAATAATTGGTGTATACTAGACCTAAGAAGCTTCTAGCTTGGTACAAATATCATGGCCAAAAATGTTCAACGAAGTCTATGGATTGGAAGATTGTAGTAGTAATGGTGGGAAGGATATGGAGTTAGGGAGGGTTGGAAAGATGCCGTAAACCCATTGTTTCTCTTTGATTATGCAGTATGAGTGTGATTAAGAAGGTTTTGACCCTCTCCATGCTACAGGCACTTACAGCCAACACGTACGAGTTTAGGAAACTGCTCTATATGCTTTTACGAGGACCATAAAGGTCTCTAAAGTAAGATTCTTCTGCATCCAGAACACCCTGTCGAAAATTTTATAATACATTAAAAAATAGAAAATATCAGAATGGAGGTCCTCAAGGTCTGAGCAGAACCTTAATGATGATAATGGCAGCATCCTTGTGTAGAACTTCATTGTATTCATGGCAAACCAAGCTCTGCAATAAATGAAAATCTACTTTATTCAAGTATGAACAGAAGATAAATGTGGAAGTCAGGTGAGTGGTGAGACAGACTTGAACACAATTAGGGCAACCAGTATTCCCAAAGCAGTGGCAAGATGTGAGAAGTTCCAAAGCAGAACCTAGAAGCTCTGTGAAATATGGTTGAATCTGTTGCATGTACAGAACTCAAAAGTCAGGGAAGATGAAAATGTCATGAAACCATGCAGTAGACTATGAAAAACCTGCCTGTGTTTAAAGGTCAAGCATGATAGCATACCCAATAGCTATTAAACCACCCAAAAAAATCTCAACTCAAAATTCAAATTTCTTATATTTTGGCTTGTAAAAGGGATCAATAAGTGGTGATCCGCCAACCAAATTGCCGAAATACATATAACACTTCACTCAAATTTCCGTTTTAAGTATAACACATAATGACAAGGCCATTGAACCTGGACAGTTATACTATGCCATCAAATTTCTAGCAACCATAATTAACAAATATTAGTTTTAAGCTCAGGTACTTCTGCATTCTGTTGTTAAGCTACCAAACTTCATGAATAAAAAATTAAACTAGAGCATTTCAATTTCTAACTACCTGCTTTGAGACACCAGTCCCTCCTGGATGCTGATCGTAGACCAGAATTCTTTCTGGATAATAGCGGGTATCATGTGGGTTTGGACATTCTGGAGACAAGTCAGATGAGTTGCATCTTATATATCTGCAGGCCAAAGCATCAGAACGTACTCAACCAGTTTGGAGCACCAAAGCAGGTATGCATGAGAAGTAAAAGTTTTGAGCAAATAATTACAAGCTTTGAGTGAATGTATGAGGAAACAGTTTCTGATTTTAGATGATCATAAATATAAAAGACTCACAGAGGCACTACGTTAAGAATGGCATGAGATGCAGCATGCAGACCGCCACAAAATGAAAAATCGTTTTCCTCTACCAACTTTTTAATGGATTGGGGAACTTGAATCCAAACAGCCTGTACAGAAATTCATCAAGAAGTTATAGCATCTGAAAAGAAAAGGAGAATGGTTTAATCAAAAGACAATCACGTGCAACTGGATAAGGGTTACTGCAAACATGACTTCAGTAATAACAGCAACCTGAGATTCAAATGAGAATGTAGGCAGTGAGAGATCAACTGCATCTAAAACTCTGTTGCTTCCTCTTTGTATACAGTAGAAACCAAACCAAGTAGTTGTTACTTTACAAGAATTTGCTTGAGCTGTAGTTCTAGAGGACTGATTCCCAGAAACCCGTGCAGGATAGGCCTAACATAACATAGAAGATATCTCAGTCTCAAAGCAAATACATCATTTATAAGAAGCAGAAGAAATAATTACAAATTCTATGCTGATGTATAACTTTCTCGATGGTATATTTATTGTTCAAAGCAATATATAACTATACATTGTTGCTTCCTACAAAATAAGCTTCTTTAAAAGTCATTCTCTCTGTTATGAATTGATCACTTCCTCTTAGCATGATTTACAATTACAAATGGAAACGTAGATAAGAAAGCAAGGAACATCTTCCCCTCTAGTCATCACTATCAATTGAAATCAACTTCATAGTAACTCAGAGTGAACATCAAGATGTAATACCACTAAGTACTGAACATTTGAAAGTACAAAAACATGACAAATGTGAAGAATTACCAACAGAAGTTCAAAGAAAAAGTGCAGAGGAAAACAGAAGGTTGAGGGTCCAACTCACAAGGTTGCCACCAAGTACATGGATATCAGTATAGTCACGGGTTTTGGTGTAATAATTTACATTAGTTTCATGGCATAAAGCAATCTTCTCCGACAAATTCAATTCCTTCACTAGATAGGTCTTCCCTTGATGCATATAGACTGCGCCGTCATATACCTAATCCCATGTATTACATAAGGAACTGAATGAAAAAGAGCTTCCTATGGAATTGATAAGGAATACAGTTAAAGAGATAAAAGAGACAAAACTATGATCCACTCTGAAAATAAAAATTGCAGCTTTGATACCTGAAAGAAAGCTCTACTTTCCTCAATCTCTTCGAGGACTTCTTTTTTTTCTACGTCTGTTACCCTGTATCTGACAGTTTCTATTGCTCGAATACTTATACCACGTGATGGCATTTTCTAGACAAATGATAGAAAGGAAAGGAAAACAAATTTGGAAACAAATTAAAATTGTCACAAATTTTATCAATTAAGGAAACAAAATAAGGGTGGTCTCAGTGCACAAAGCTCCCCGCTTTGCGAGGGTCGGGGGAGTCATCAATTGTATGCAACTTTCCCTTTGTATTTTACAAAGAGGCTATTTCTCTAACTCGAACTTGTGACTTTTTGATCACAAAGTAGCAATCTTACCAGTTGCTCCAAGGCTCGCCCTCTATTACGAAAACAAAATATTAAATATAATATACACATAATAATAATAATAATAATAAATACCTCTCGTCCAATGTAGCTCCAAATTCGAGCAGCAGCTTCACGCGAGGGATCAAAACCCAAATAACCTTTAGTTTTAAGGGATTTCACTGCATTCTCTAAACTATGGCCAAAATATTTTTCATCATATTCCAAACTAAGAGGGTGTTCAAGAGCGGCACAGACAAGATGCTGTTCAAGCACCTACAATAGCAAGTCATTAAAGGGAAGCACATAAATTAGCCTATTTTGTTGGATACAGAAAAAGACCGACACAAAAATGATTGATTCAAACAAAACTTTCAATCACAGCAAATTTGATACCTGTTCGTTTTGAGCATCAATATGACAGCACTCTATTGGGCCATCAAAAAGTTTCTTAGGAAACTTCATAAAATATTGGTCCAGGGGACCTTCAAATGCTATATAGACAGCAAGAGATGCCTTCTCTCTCCTTCCAGATCTGCCAGCTTGTTGCCAAAGGCTAAAAGTGGAAGAAAAATGTTTACAATTTGAACAATTGAAGAGAACTACCAAAATCGCTGAAAATGGAGTAACTAAGCATTTTACCTAGAAATACTACCAGGAAAACCTAAATGAAGGGTAGCATCAATGTGGCCAACATCAATACCCAACTCAAGGGCATTCGTTGCAGCAATGCCGCAAAGCCTTCCGCTGAAAAAATCCTTCTCTATTTTCCTACGATCCTGTTATCAATTGCAAATATGACCAGATCATCAAACAGGCTGGCAATGATTTTCACCTGATATGTCAAATATGAACATGGAAATGACAACTGAGGTACAACATTAAGATGTGAGAAAAGTTGATATGACATCGTTGTCTTTTTTTTTCTTTTGACAACTGTGGTTCAATCCAGTGATATAAACCAAAGCTTCAACTGACAGTCTCATCAAGAAACTAAAAGGAACTGTAGTTATGAAAGCCAATATTAGAAATGAAAATGGAGAAAAGAAACAGTTCCTTCATGGGTTACTTGTTATATAGATGAAATTTCATCTTAGGATAGAATCTGACAAATCAAAACATAATGAAGCATGAAGTATGACACAATAGCCCTCCTTTGATCCAATTTAGGAATAGCTTCACTATCTTCAAATAACTTTTATTATACTTTTGAGAAACTAGATGGCACAGAGATCAAGTATGGGAGGTGGACATTAAATGGTTTAATGAAGACAAAAGCTCAAAGGCACATTGACAACGCACGTTGCAACTGACTAATATAAAGTACTGAAAAGGGTTAACTAATCAATAAATGATAGTATCTATAACATGTCTAACCTAGAAAGAACGAAATTATTCACCAAAGTTTTATTCAATTTTCAGAAATCAGAAACACAAATTCTCTGATTCATGAATCTACTTTGCAACAACTTAACAAGTGTCCAAACATGGTTATCAAGAAACATCTGAACTCACTTCAGCAATGTAGCCAGCACGATAAGCAGCTATTGAGTCTGCAAAGTTTGGAGCTGTCTCTTGAAGAATCTCTCGCCTATAACAGTTGTTGAAATTTAATGATAAAAATTGGTATCAATAAACTGCTATCAAAATAATTTCGAATTTATGGTATGAATTGACATACGTATAGGATAAAACAATCTCAGTGAGTTTGCGTGATCTACAGAATGCAATGCAACGTAGTCCATGCTGAATCATTTCTGCAAAGAGATGTGAAACTTCCGATATTGGGCTGCAAAACCAAATTTTGGGTTAGGTTGTACCTCTGCAGACAGGTAGAAAGTTGTTTAGATATTTTCATCTGAATCATTTTATCACGCATCTATCAAATTTAAGTAAACAAAAGAACAGCATGTAAGCTACCTATATCTTCTTAGAAGCACTAAAATAAACCAGATACAATACAGATCTCTTAGAACTTGAAAATTTGCTTATATCAAATGTTTACAATAGGCTTAGCTTATAATACAAAATTCTAGTACCTATAAATTGAAACTAATGATTCTAATCTCATGATTTATGAGATATTCTAATACAATATCTAATCTCATGATTCTAATGTAATAGAAAACTTAATCAAATACAGTCAATGAATATATGTGATTTTGCCACACTCCTCCTCAAGTTGGTGAATAAGTGTTCTCCATTTCCAGCTTGGATAAAATATTATGAAAAACTGAGTTGCTCAAACTTTTGGTGAGAATGTCAGCCAATTGACTATGAGTAGACTCAAAAGGTATACAAATTAATCCAATTTTTATTTTTTCCTTGATAAAGTGCCTGTCGATTTCAATATGCTTTGTTCAATCATGTTGAATTGGGTTGTGAGCTATGCTGATTGCAGATTTGTTGTTTTAGTATAGTCTCATAGGGTCATCCCACTTGATCTTCAGATCTTCAAGAA
>JAOSBP010000006.1:23738932-23750733 GCA_027563825.1 Erythroxylum mucronatum | reverse complement strand
GACAAATATAATTAGCCAATATAAAGTTATGACAGAAAAAATCATGCAAGACCATCCAACATGTGATGGATTCTTTTAAGCATTTGTTAGAAGTAGATTTGAATTGTAAATGTTAAATTTAAAGAGAAATGCCTATATTCCACATATAAGTATTGAGAGTACTCACATGTGAGTGTCCCATATTGAATAAAAAGGGGAAAAGAAAACTAACATATAAGCCTAGTGAATTACTCCACCTATTACCAATTGGTTAGGATGGAACCTTACTTGAGCTTGTGTGTGATCTAACTTTTCTCCTCGTGTGGGCCCGTAAGCTCATTGCAAATTTAACATGACATCAGAGCCAATGAAGAACTTGGCCTACTATTTGCCCCAAAAGGGGGCCATCATTGAAGCAATTGGAGAAGGATTTGAAGTCTGCATGGAGGAAGTGGCCCAATAGTACTGTTTGTCTCAGGTATTTGACCTCAATTAGAAGTTCAACCCTGATGAGGATTGTTTATATACCTCTCCAAATTGCCCAAGTGAACAAAAAAATGAACTCACATATGAGAGGGAGTATTGAGAATACCCACATGTGAGTATCCCACATCGAAGAAAAAGGGGAAAAGAAGACTAACATATAAGCCTAGTGAAGGATGGAACCTTACTTGAGCTTGTGTGTGGTCTAACTTTCTTCCTCATGTGGGCCTATAGGCCCAATGCAAATTTAACAATAGGAATGACTTGAATTCTCAGCTCCTAAACTTAAGCAAGCTCCAGTGCAACTAATTATATGAAATGGTTCGATGAACTCTTAAATAGAAGTCGACTGTCTCAAGACACTATTGTATGGTTATGAGGTATGTTTTGAAAGAAGACATGAAGTCGTTGGTAGAGTTGTAATTTTGTGTTCTTTTCTACTCTCTTGATTCAATTTCTACTCTATTTGCTCACCACTATATTTTTCTCTTCTTATTTCTATCTTGTTCGTCTTCAAATCTCTCTCATTTGTCTCCCGCACTCCCCTGAATGTCTAATTATAGGATGTACATCTAGAAGTCGCATCATTCTTCAGTTGGCAGATCAATGAAATAATACTAGAACAATTGCTGCAGTTGAAGTAGATTCTACAGCATAGATAGTTAACTACCACACATTAGATTTTATCTAATCATGGACTTTTTATCTGGAAATAAGGCCTCACAAGTTCAATCGATTACCTTAGGGCAAATAAGAGAAAGATGCTCTATATCTTCAAAAACAACTTGGCTGCCAAATTTACCAAGCTGTGTCAGTGCCTCCTTCAGTAGAGCCAATGTGATTTCCTGCCTCTGCATTCGAAGAAACGCAGAGAGAATGATAAGAAAAGCAAATGCCTCCAAGATTCTTTTCAACCATGCTGGACACAAACAAGAGGCTCCATTGTCCACAAAAACTCCTCTACCATCAGTAGCCATAATTGCCAAGAATGCACAGCTCTGAGAATCGGGATTCCTTAAGCAATTCATTGATTGCAAAATCTCAACAAACTTCTGACAGTTCTGCTGCTCGAAAATGCTCTTGTCTGGAGATTGCAATACCTTCCACAGAAAAGCACAAGGGCCTCCCTCATCCTCACAACTATCATTGCATTTCTCAAAGTCCCTCTTCCTTTTATGTCCAAAATCAGTTCTACCAGGCTCATAATTAAGCTGCTGAGTATTGTCACCAGCAGACTTGTCAAATAAGGAAGATAACTCTTGCACCATATCAGAATAAGCAGAATTCGCAAACTTTGAAATTGAGGCTTGTTGAGGAGGTAGATTGTTTGAAAATTCAGATTTTTTGGGACGATCCTTCTTGGTGAATGGAATGAGGACAAAGAAATCACCAGGCTCAGTGTCAAGTGTGCCTAATCCACACTCAACGCTCAATTTAACTCCCTGATACAACAATCCACACAAACTTATTTACTCAAACAGTATCTTGGCAGACTAATAAATATTGAAAAGGAAAAGACGTTGCCTTGAAGAAGAGATGAAAGGTAGGAAAGGAAGAGGCAGGAGGGAAGGTGAGCGTCAAGAGATGCTTAAGTTCTTTCACCGTCTTGTTCGCCGGTAATGACACCGTCGTCGATTCGCCGCTAAGTGTACGGACTTCTATTTCTCTCATTTCTTCTTTCTACTCTCACTCACGTGCACCTCTGTATTAATAATTCAATATTTAACATTGCAATCTGCACGTGCCACCATCAGTTTTGGACTTGGAGAAACTAACGCTGAACAGAAACAGGCAGATGGTAGCTGTGGTGGTGGCAACAACCGCTGACCCAGCATCTGTAGGGCCTGCGTCGGCTCTTCTAGCCATGCCCGGTTGGTATCCAGGTCCTCCGTTGCAGGTCACCATTTTTCTCATTTCATTGTTTAATTGTCATTTCATATTGAAGACAACAAAAGAAGGATGTCGCTTGAGATGTTAGGAAAAGGGATAAAAGAGAAAAGGCAACAAGAGGGTTTTTCTTTTTCTTTTAAGTGATTTGACAATTCCCATAGATCATTTTGTCCTGTTATTTGTTTTACTTATCTTTTTGGCTTTTTTACAATGTACATTGGTTTGTTTAGGATGTAGAAAGTTTTGTAAATAGGGAGGTGAGGGTCTTAAAGCTTCACAATCGTCTTGTTCAAGAGGATCACCTAGACAAGCGTTGGGAGGAAGCTACTGGAGAGTCTGTGGACGAGGTCATTTTTCTTAGCAAGCATGTTGCCTCCTCTAACCGCCCTGCTCTCATTATTCACCCTATAGGAACTTTCTATTTGTGAATATTATTCCATATGCTTTAACGTTCGTTGAAACTATAATCTGTGTTAGGTACCCCTCATATACTCGAAGGTGAAGCTCTACCTGCTGGTGGGAAGCCAGGATGGGCAGCGCCTCCTAATCCGAGAATTGGTCCATGGTTGAGCCTTCTGAGGACAATTGCTGCATCCCATAATTTGACTCCTGAGTTTGAGGTAAGAAATCACAATTCGTGTATGGAAGCAGCTGCAGGATAATGTGTTATCTTCATCCTATGTCTTTTCAGTTATTTTCTTTATAAATGAATTAAAATGGATGAAAAGTATTCTTAAGACGTTGAAAATTTTGACTCTAAAACAAGATAACTTTCTCAATTTTCGGAGTACGATTCCGCTCTGTTAAATGCTCTTCTGCACTAACAAGCTTACTTATAAGCTTTCTTGTACCAGCCTTCTCTACATAGTTATTCGTTAAACCTGGATGTCATAACCATGAACAAAGTTTTAGTTTCTGTGATACACTGTAGCAACATCCCTTCCATTCACTTCTGACTTATTTCCCATGTAGCATCTAAGTTGGAACACATGTCCAAATGTCATTTGATGAAGTGGAAATCATTAGCTACTACCTAAGTTTTTAGGTAAGTTCTTACACAAGTAACTATATTAAATTTCTGCTTTAAAGTCATTGGCCATCACAGAATGTGTGTGCGCTCTAATTCCAAATTTCAGTTAACACTTTGCACATTAATCTTTACTTTTATCACTGTATATCCTGTCAGCAATCTGCAACTTAAATGAAAAAAGAGGGGGAAAATATTAACAGATAAGGAAATGAAATTATGAGGAAAGTGTAAACTAATTGAAGATTCATACTAGACACGAACCTCTCTTTTACTTTCTGGTTTTCTTGTATCAAGTCCTCTATTGCAGTTCAGCGATACAGATATTGCTTAGTTAGCAGAGACCACCTTCTTCTAAGCCATAAGCACTTCTCTCCATGGTTGTTCTTTGATGTTCCAGTAGCTGAATTGCTCCTTTTTGTCATCATCTAGGTCTAGTAAATTTCAAATGCTTATGCAACCAGGTAATGAAAAATAGTCCATTATTTCTCTTGTTCTTCTCAACGTCCCCGTTTCTGTGCTTCACATGGGACAGCTTTCCCTCACAGACTATCTCCAGCTAATTAATCAATAGTACTCAAATAAGTAAATAATTCATTCTTCACCCTCTGGAATACATGTTCTAGAGCTTTTTCCTGCATGGGAAGCAAGGCTCGGAGAAAAATTATGTGATAGAGCAGATGGTGAGCTCCAAGAGAGGCCAATCTGTCTCTTGTTCAGAGTTTCTTGGGTTTTCCTCTGTTTTATCTACTTCTAAACTCGCGGTAGAACCTTGAACTGAAATGTCCTGCGATTTAAGTAAATGAGGCCTTATTTAGTTTCTCTGAAAAGAAGCAACAAAGGGACAGATAAACTGTCTGGCAAACACAACATGGGGTCAAAATAGTTAACCTGCTTGTAACTTCTGGTGCAGATTCTGCTAACAGCTACTTTCGATGTCACCTTCAGTATCAAAATCCTTCTTAAATTGGATACTCCAGTAGTTTAGCATGATTTCACTTTTTGATTACTATTGCTGCCACATTACCTGCTTTAGTACAAAGAATCTTGAAAGCATGTCAGATATATTGCAACCTTTTCCCATTGTTTCAGGTCACATCGGAGGCTACCCATCATGGTCCAATAACTAATTCCCCAACCTTGTTTGTGGAGATTGGTAAGCTTGTGCAACTTAATGTACCAACTCCTCATATGTTGCATGCTTTACGAATGAATACAGTTTTATCTCTTTCATAGATCCTAGTGTTTCATGCAAAAGGAAAATGTGGAAATGGGAAAATATACAGAGAAAGAAGATATTTTTCCTCAACTGAATAAAGCTGCGTAATTTTAGCACAGTTTACCTTTGGAAATTGGTCATTCTTTTTCAGATTCATTACAATCATTTTTCCATTTTCTTTAGGTAGTACAGCAGAATACTGGATAAGGCAGGATGCTGCACAGGCTATTGCTCGTGAGTATTTTTGGTCGGAGATTACTGATCTTTTTGTTCCTCAATATCTTGACATGTGCTTAGTACATTATATAAGATCAGAGGCCAGGTTATTTTGGAGAAGCAAATATTAGAAATTTGTTTGTTGTGATTGAATGTAAAGTACTGCCTTCATTTGTGTAAAGTTAAATATTTAAAATCTTGTTCTTTCACGCCAACCGAATGACTAAGCTTTTACATAATTTTGAGTTTGGCAAGGATTGGGCCTTGGGGGAGGAAATGCTGTGGGAGACTGGACCAGGTACATAGCTATTTTTCTTCAATCGTGTTTTCAAACTTTTAACTGAACTTTGTTTGTTGATTCTGTGAAAAAAACTCAATTGCTCCCAATCTCACCTTCTTTTGTATTCTTGTCATATTTTTCTCATTGCTTGTTCTGCAACATATATGTGCATAGTAATGTAGTATTAATCCTTTAGAACATTTAAATATTCCATCATTGTTAGATACAGTTCTTTGAGTAAACTTTATTTACTCTTAGATTATTGTGTCTTACTTTATCACAAAGTAGAGAATGAAAATGTCTGAATAAGAACTTTAAAAGCACTATAAACCAGCATGTAACGAAGATGAAGAGAGCAAAAGATACCGAAGTACTTCGCCAATCCTTCTTGTTGTGCTTCTTAATCCCAGATTGGCTCCTCTAATATTGCAGGAATGATGGTAGAAACAAAATCCTTCTTGGAATAGCTGGTGGGCATTATGAACCAGGGCACATGGATATTGTTGTGTGAGTTTCCACTTTTACAATATGCCGACTGTCTAAACTTGTGTTACTACTTCGTTATTGACTTTGGAGCTTAATTTTGCTTATTTTCTTGAATGGAAATGGAGGTAGTTTTGTGTGCAAGATTGATGACAATACTTTTCTGTTTTGTTATATCAAGTTCATGTTGCAAAAACACAATCTTTTGTGATTCAGGAAAGATGGTGTTTGGGTAGGACATCTGCTCTCTGGATATTCCTTGTTGATGGAAGACCCTGGCCAGTTAAATTTGCAAAAAAGATGCCGCAGCCATTGGTGAAACTTGGAGAGACGCAACTAAAGTTGAATTTGAGGCTACCGAATAAGCTTTCCCTGGTGGAGAAGTTATAGCACACCTTGATAACAAGTTAGTCCGTTTCCATAATGGCATTTCCTTTCTACACTATCGTAGCCTACTCTGAAGCTCTTCTTTTCCTTTTCAGTTATAAGACAAACAATCTCTAATAATGTAGAAGGAACCTGCAAAGTTGTCAATGAACTAAGGGTGACATGGAAAATACCTTAGGATCTCTTAATAATGAAATATCCTTCTGCAATTCCTTGTTCCATTAATATGATTGAAGGAATATCACTAAAGGTAGCTCCATTGAAGTTGACAATAGTACAACAAATGCGTTAACTAAATATAATAAAAAGGGAAAAACAAATTTTTATCTTTCTACTTATTCTTAAATCTTCTTTGTTTAATTTATGTTATTCATATTATAATTTATTGATATAGTTCTTGCTGTCAACATTACCAGGATTGTATATGACATGAAACACAGATTGTTATTTGTAATTACTATTATTGTGGATATTAGTTTAGATTTTCTTATAGGCTTCCAAGTGAAGATTGTGGGTCCATAAAAAACTTTTGTGATGATAATGATACCGCATTAGGAACTTGAGAGACAAGTTAAATCAATGTTTAACTATGGTTTGTTTACGTTTATAAAAATGTTTTCATATCTAAAAGGATTGTTAGTTCTTTGAGATAAACAAACAAATTTTGTTTATCTTTTCCTCATTTCCCTTCTGAATGCAGGAGTTTTAAAAGCTGGCAGAGGAATGCAATCACTAGTTTCCTGGCGGAGAAGAATCTAAAGATTGGAAAGCCTGCTGATTTTTTATCCTAGACTTTATTTTCTTGTTATGGTTGCAAATAACAGTGACAATTGGTACACACTAGCAGCCAATTTTTGCTTGGTATCACTTGCTCTTTTGTGATGTATTATCTCGGTTTATATTATATGGTTCTGATTATGATTCTTTTCCTTTTTAGAAACTTTTGTTTTATACTTGGAAAACATAATATTGGTAGCTGTTCATATTTTAAGCAATACGTTTTAAATTGAAAGGAATAAAAAATAGCTGTGAAAACAATAATTCATTATACAAAGGGGAAGAACAGGGCCGGAGCTACCTTATGGGTAAGGGGGCCATGGCTCCCCCTTTCAAATTTTTTTTTAAAAATTACTTATATAATTAAAATTTTTAAAATTACAAATATAAGTGGCCCCCCTTTAAAAAAAAATCCCTATCTTCTCTTTTCTTTAACTCTATACGTACAGCCCTCCTTTCTCGGTTCCCCCTTAGAGTTGAGTCTGGCTCCGTCCCTGGGAAAGAAAACATACTCTTTCCAAGAGAGCTACTTGTATGCACTTACTATACAATGTATAAAATTTCATAAACTAAAACTAATTTACATTTTTATGGGGATAAACCGCAATGAAAAAGTTAAATACATCTTAATTAAATAGCAATCTAATAATTTGATTTCGTTAGTTTTTTAAATAAAGTGTTTGCTATAATATTAGTAAAGGGTTTTAGTAATTAAAAGATTGTTCAATTAATAGATCGACTACTAGTCCCATTTATCATAATTGTAAGAGGAACTTATAAAAAATGTACATTTTAAATATATTTTAATTAAAATTTGAAAAATATTTTCCACAAATCTTTATCCAATAAGAAACTTAAACTATTGGATCTATTTTCTTAATTGTATGTATTAAAAATTAAGAAGACATTGGTTTATTAAAAAATTAAATAATTTTTTACTTTCAATTTTAAGTGGTAGAATCAAAAAGCTCTAAGCTTATGGTAAATTCGTTAAACATATAAATATTCAGTAAGAAATTAAATTAAGGCATGTAATAAATCAACGTAGTAGTTCCAACCTTGTGACCTAATCATATCATGCACCGTGGACCTCCTCTCCATATGTTTTGACTTTGGGTTGGTTTCAAATGAATCTCCTCTCTATATGTTGACTTTGGGTTTAATTTGTACAGCTCTTGTTTTCTTCCTCCAGTACCAACCTTTTGAATCTTTAACAACGTAATGTGGGCAAGCCCTTTAAATGAAAAATAAATATCTAATAATATTCAACCAAAAGAAAATGAAACTTTCAACCATTTGAATGTTGACCAGTGCAAACCAAGTTCTCGAGTCTTTTCCAATACCCTTGGAATTGGAACATTGCGTATCTATCTAGGACTGGCAGGTTAAGGTTGGAAGCTTCGCTTCCATTGCTTTTGAAAAATCCAACCATACTATTTTTCAAAATAAAAGAAAAAATCCAACCAAACTCTGACCCACGAACACCTGCTTTCTTCTGTAAGTTATGTATACATTGTACAGATATTCACATAGACCACATCCCTCTTCCACAAGCTTAATTGCCATTGTTGAAACCCAAAAGAAGAAACTTTTGCCGTTTAGCCATGGCAATTAAAGGACGAGTCCCGCTTCTCATTGCAGCACTCCTCATGCTCTCCTTGTCCAAGACAGATGCAATGAGAATGAAGACAAGGAAGACCAACATTCAGTTCTACATGCACGATGTCGTCGAAGGAAACAACCCAACTGCTGTTCGTGTCGCTCGTCCACAGAACTTCACCAGAGCAGATCAAGTCGGAGCCATGTATGGTTCCGTTTACGTGATGGACAACCCTCTCACAGTCAACCCCAACCCGAATTCTACGGTAGTGGGACGCGCTCAGGGGATATATGTCATGTCCTCACAACAGAACGAGTTTAGCCTTCACATGACTCTAACAATAGGATTCGTTTCAGGACCTTATAATGGTAGCACACTCAGCGTTGTTGGCCGGAACCCCGTCACGAATGAGGTCAGAGAGATCCCAGTCGTCGGTGGTACTGGTGTTTTCCGTCTTGCTCGTGGGTACTGCTTGGCAAGCACACACTCTTTCGAGCGAATGGATGCTATTATTGGGTATAACGTAACCGTGATTCATTATTGAGTTTGTCAGGTTTTGTAATAGTAATGGATGGGATCATCTTGTTATGATTGTTATTTCTAGAAAATAAAAGTGGGTGAGTTCTTTTCGGATAGCAATAAAGGAGTAAACTTTGGTTTTGGTTTGCCAACTACAACTTTTTCTACGTATCATCTCTTTTCCCATGTGCAATTTACTGAACATTCATTAGTCATAATTATGGGATTGACACTGTGAGACTCCTTGATTCATGCAGTCCTTAATTAAATCTTTTCAAATTCAAATGCCCATTTCCCTCTCCTTTCGAACATTATTGTTTGCTAGATTGCAGATAATTGTTAAATTTGAGGATATGTGCACCAGAGTTATAAGATGGAAATTAAGAGGCTGGTTGTCATGTATCTCGGCTTGCAGGGTTTCTCTAGGTAACTAAAAGCCCAAAATTAGTTTTTGGCTCTAAATCTAAGAGCTGAAATCCTAGAATCAGAAACGACAATATTAAAGCGATAGTGAACCCATCAATTCTTATTCCAATGCATTACTCTTCATTTGTATTTTGCGTTATTTTGTGCTCTTGCAGATGATGAACAGGAGACAGAGAGAAAGATGAGAGTTATGGGTTTTGAGAGTATTGAGGAATGCAGGGGTAATAAAATGGTTAACAGAAAGTCGTGGTGGCGTCGCAAAAATGGCAGACAGATCAACTCTGAAAATGAAACACAGGCAAGGAACGATGCTTCAATAATGGGGAGTAAGAGCAGTGATTCAAGCAGCTGGGCAGGTTTTAACCATGCTCAAGATGAGGAATATATAGTATTCTGTTTTAGAGAGGATGGTGCTTTTGATGTTGTAAAAGATGGAAAGTCAGAGTCGTTGGATTGCTTTGGTTCCAAACATGTAAGTCCAGAGGTCGCCACTCCAGAGGTTTGCAATAATGTTTTCTTGTTTTCAATTCGCTTGTCATTACCAGTAAAAGCGATTAAAAAGGTCAAATATTGATTTTTGAGTGGAAATGTAGTTCTATCACGATGAGGTCGCAGAAACAGTCGAAGAAAGCAACCACGAGATTACGCCTAACATTGCCGTTACAAGTAACGACCAAGAGACTACTATTCCTGTTGAACATGTAACATTGGCCTTACTGTTTTCTCTCAGTTTCCATTTAAAACCTCGTGTATGTATTCCATTAATATACATCCCCAGGGCTTCTCTGATGAACACGATTTCAGAATCTTTTTGCTTTTTGACGGTATTCAAACAAATTCTATCACAGGATTACAAAAGCTAACGAGTTCTTTTCAGGAAGAAACCAACTTGGATATTGAGCCACCTTATACCAGCGAAACAGTAAGGCACAAAGTAGAGGAGACAGTAAACGGAGGGATGGTATCGGTTGAGTCAAGCGACTCCAATCAATCATTTGGTAGCACTGGATCTTTCTCGTTTCCTGTGTAAGTCATAACTTATGTTGGAACAGTTTCCAATGAAGTTATACAGTTGCATGTACATCGTTGGTAACATAGACAGCCTAACATTACCTGCAGATTGCGACGTGACTTCATGGGAAGTCCGGTACAGATGCCTAAATCAGAGAGCCTGCAACTTAGGAAGGACAGGATCTCTTGTGGTCGTTTTCAGTGTTGGAGATTCTGAATTTTGAATGACTTACAACACTTGTTAATCTCTATTGTCAAGTTAATGATAACACAATCTGATTTCTTGGTTAAATCCATCCTAGCTAGGCCCTGCAGCAAGTCAGAACACTAAAGAACATATCAAGGATGCTGGCATGGACAAACCAAGTGCAGCACTTTAAGATGAGTGACAAATTCTAGGCTGTCTTGATCATCTGACAGATTTCATATAATTTTCATTCTAGTAAAATATGAATCTTAAAAGTTACGAATATGCATCCAGTAAAGTATGAATCTTGTAAACTATGATTATTTCTTTGAAATGCAGTAAAATTCCCCTCCTTCCAGATGCCAAGCCAAGGGCCCTTTGCCAGAAACTTGATCTGAAATTTTAACTACAAGTAGGCTACCTAATCTGGCTGATCTACATTTTTGCAAATTTTGATTGATCTTGGAATGCCAAAATGTTGAAAACAATCATATTCATTATAATATGACCTAATACGGAAGTTGGGATTGTGGGGGTTGAAGACTTCATGTTAAAATTGTGCATTAGAAAATGAGGCATTATTGGGATAAAATTCGACATTTGATTTTAAAAATAACAAGGAAATCAAAATGTTTTTCAAATCCAAAGTTACTAATTTTCTTTTTCCGCTTTTAATCGAAAACATTTCATTTGTTTAATATATTAAAATTGGAATGTTAAGCAATCCTTTATGAAATAATAATATAATTGAACTTTGTAAACTCTATTTTGTTTCAAATTAAAATTTGAAATCTTTGGTACTATATGTAATGGAATTAGTTAAACATAATTATCTTTTAAATTCATTATTTTTACTTAAAAAATAAAAAATAAGTAAACGCATGAATTTTAGTGTCTTTTAAATATGACTTAAGAGTCAACTTCATTAATTAATTCATGTCAAGTGTTGTTGACATGGGTGTCCCCTAATTAATTCTACATCGTTGAGCTTTTTATTTTTATTTTTAATATAAAAAATTTGGATCACATATGTAATAAAGAAACGAAAAACAAAATTTTGTTTGATTTCATTTTTCTATTTTTCAGTTTACCCTTTTTATATGTTATTAAATTTTAATTTAATGTTTTAATATATCTAAATCTTATTCTTAAATTAGTTAATTATTAAAGACAAACGTATGATTATTTAATAAAATTAAAAGATTATACTTTTTTTTTGGTGCAAAGGAAAGAAAAATATAAATAGAAAAGAGAACTAGTCCCTGACAAACATGACGCCAACAGCATCACCAAGAACCGCGACAGTCACAAACTCCG
>JAOSBP010000006.1:23707520-23722630 GCA_027563825.1 Erythroxylum mucronatum | reverse complement strand
CCAATGGCACTGGAATATTGGGTAAATGATGTTGGGATTATAATTGGGACTATTGGTATTGGATGATTTAGAAATTTTATGTATTAGGGTTTATTTTATTAAATAATATTAGTTAATTTTGTCTTTTCCTCTCGTGCCATGCCAAGTGTTATGGTGACTCACCTTGAATTCATTTAATGTCTTTGTTTTGTTTCTCACATTCTCAACACTTCCACTAAAGATTGAAAGAGAGGTACGGACTCGGATATCACCCACGATATCGGGTTCGGGTCCTGCGAGAGTGGGATGCTACAATAAATATCATGATCCCAATAATATTAATTTATAGAGATTTTACTGCAATTTTAATTGTACCTGAAACCTGGGATAATAAGTTCATATCAGACGCACTTTTTCAAATAAAAAGATATCTTTTTACTTAAAAAAAGGACAAGTTATTTTTATCAGTTCACAATTACATTTAATTCGATCACTAAGAGACAGTGACTACCTTTAAATATATATTACCAATCAAAAAGACATTTCTCTATTTTAAATTCTTTCATATTGAATTTAGTTTACTTTTCTAGAATTGCCCTATAGGTTGTATCATCCTTGATCTTTTTGATAATACTCCAAATTAAAAAACCTTAAATTTAATTCCTAAAGTTTGACAAGAATCATAAAGGTATATTATGAAATTCATTTAACATTTACACTCTCTTAAAGTGTAAGTTGAAATCTTACGACTTTACTAATCTCCTTTCATAATTGATTTTACACACACGATACGAGTTATGTGTTACGAAATGAACTCCTTTTCATTTAGTTTATTAGTCTAATCCAAAATTTGTCTTTTTAAAACTCGTTTATGGTAACTTAATATATCATGCATCATCTCTATTTACTATAAATATTGGAGGTGATTTCTTACATGAGAGGGTCAATCTCTTATCTACCTTAGATATTCTTTTTGGTTGGGTCGGTCTTGTTAGGCCCAGGCTCAGACCCGGATTGGCATGTGGGCCGATCGACCCATTCATTAATGTTGACCTAATGGTGACCTAAACCTAGCAAGTATTGCTTATATAAGGTACCGCGTCATTATGACACAGGTATGAGTTAGAACCCTGCTTTTTTCTGTTTACAGCCACAAAAACCTTTACTAAAAGACTGACTTGAGCGTCGGAGGGGCCTGCCGGCAAATAACTCACGGCGTGCCTTTCATTGTTTTGCAGGTATTCTCTAGTTAAAGCCATTCAGACCATGGATTCAAGTAATGGCGTCCAGCCCCAACAGATTCAGACAGAACCACTTTTATTTACATTAAAATATTTCACATAGAAAATATACTCTAGAATCAAAGTTTTACATAATGCTTATCATATAATAAATAACTTCAATATGTATTTTGAATTTAAACTAACAATACAATGAATGAATATACATTTAGAAGTATTTATCAATAATATCAATATTTGCTTAATCATAGTGACTTTACGTGCCTAATATATGTGTCTCAAGAAATTAATTTTGTCATTAGGCTTGCACTTTTTATTCATCATATAACTCATGACCATCATCTCTAAAATCACTTATCATGTTCAGCATGTCTCTTAAATGCTTTTTCAATGTATAGTCAAATTGTTTCTTGTACATGTCAAACTTAATAGTAAGTGATCTCAAATGTTTAAGTTTAATTTGCATACATATCATGTACAATACAAATAATAAGATGAGAGGAAAACACATTTTTTATATATAAATGAACATTAAATAAATATAACATAGATAATATTAATATAAGCACGTGCATAAATGACAAGAGAGTAATTAGTCGCATACCATACATGTAATATCACATAAATTAAATGATTTCTAGACAAGACTAATCTAGATGGTACATTACCTAAATATAGTAAACTTTACATGGAATAAAGTTAACAAATGCTTATGGTAGAATTATCGAAGCGTATGGAGCAGCCTTAAATTCTTGTGCTAGCTGTCCCACCCTGTGAGGTACCTACAAACTAGCGAGGGGATTAATCACTGAGTCCACCGGTGGATACCCTGATCTAAGACAAAAAAAAGAGCTATCGAAGCGTGATATGCAATGGCTCTAATTATTTTGATAGGGAAACCTATAAGGTATAAAGTCCTTATTGATTCCCTTGTGATGTTCTCTTGCAAGTTCATCATCAACCATCCATATTGTTTAATATTATATGACTTCTAATTCTAGAGTATGCTTAAAAGTTCAGTTCACCTTTAGATTGTTGAGAGTAAGGTCGTGTACTTGACTTCAACATTTTTACAAGTTAAACAACTTCAAAGTATAATCTTGAATTATGTTATTAACAAAAATAACATGATATGTCAGGTCTTCTCATTAAACAAATTGCATTTGGAGCAACTACCCTAAAATGCCCTCAAGGGGTGTGGCTAGATGGTTGAAAGTGGGCTTGGCTTCGGTTAAGTCCCAGGTTCGATTCCTTGCTAGCCCCTCTTGTAAGAGCCTGGGACAGCCGGAGTTTTACCTATGGGTGAAGAACTAGTGAGGCCCTCCGTGATGGAATGTAGCCGCTTGGCCCTCTAATGGGGTGTAGCTATTTGACCCTCTAAGAAGTGAGCCCGCTTGGCCCGCCTGTGGGGTTTCCTCGAATCAAAAAAAAAAACTACCCTAAAATTATAGTGACATGTCTTAATTGTGTAGCAGTACATAGAAGTAGTGCACTTTGATAAGGGATATTTTCCTAAAAGCAAACTTTTATAAATTAGAATTTAATTCATAACTCATAAACTTGTAAATGATATATTAAATAAATAAATTATTTGACTAACCGAGTAATGAACTCATGCTGATAAACATTAACATATATAATTCTAATCATTTACTTATTTGTAGTAACTTTACTATTGGACTAATCAAATTAGTTGATTTTTAATTTTAAACTATTTTAAATTCAAATTTGGTTATGAGTATTAAACAAAATATAATTAATAAATTCTAGTTGTAAACTTATTTCAAATTGGATTATTCTTAATCCAAAATCTTAACAAACCAAATCCAACTTTAGGATATATCACGTCAAGAGCCAAACACTTCTTGCTTTGATTCTTAAAATAGTATAACTTATAAACCAAACAACCCTTATTCAAATTATAGGTTATTCTACAAAAATTCTATGTTACCATATGTAAAACATCACAATTATGTGAAAGCCAAAATTACAAACTTCAAAAATTAATAGAAGAACTTTTTAATCGTTAACAATCCAACCATAATAACAAAAGCAAGGTAATAACAAAAACTAAAAATCATAAAAAGGAAAAAGAAGCATCATATGTATCAATAACAAATTTAAGTTCCTTTGTAGAATTGAATAGAAATTTATTATTATTTATTTTATTGAAATATTTTTCTCACCAAAATTAGATATTATATTTTGGCATTATAATTTGTGTAAACTTAAGTTCATGATATTAAAAAATTGAAAATTAAATTACTAAAGTGTATAGTTGTTTTGATATATAAAACCATTAATAAATAATTTAATAACATTTTAAAACTGTGAACAAATTGGAGATGACCTCAATAAAAGATTAAAGTAACGAAAATTGAAAGAAAAAGAATAAATAAAGTGAAATAGGTACAAAATACAAAGATATAAAAATGTAATTAATATCTCATTATTGAAAAATATTAATTTTTAATATCATATAAAATAAACCACGAGTATAATTCTAGTATATTAAATTATTAACAAAGAAAATTAGAATAGGTGGAAGAGGATAGGGTTCAACCAAAACGTCAAGCACTCCGTATCACTGTAGGCAACGACTCAATGTCACTGCAAGTGAAGAGGTAAAGACTCCATATCACTCAGGACAACATTGAAGAAATACAAACTGGTCTACAGGTTTCCTATTATTGCAATCAAATTCCCGTTAGTTGAGTGATTCTGATGCGTCATGGAAAGCAGTCCAATGTTCATAATGCATTTGCTAAATGTTCCATATCTGGGTAATCTGAGCGTTTGAGATACGAGGGAGTTGCTTAGCTAAATAAGCTTCCTTGTAACTTTTGCCTTAAACCCCTTTCAATTTTACAAAATTTCAGTAACAAATTTCTTTTCCGAAAAGAGCTCCGTAATTGTGGTTTGATGAAAACTTAGTCTTCCATCCATGGCAGCGAACATGGTGGAAATGGCTACAACCACTCTTGCGATGACTGTCTGAGCAACCTTCAATGCTTAAGGATAGCCTGTAATGCCCTTGATTCCCCATCGAATGCTAGAACCACCCGAATTTGAACTATTTTCTGCTTCAGATTAGAGAATACGCAGATGCTAAAACAGAGGAAATTTGTCAAAAAATAGCTTGGATTTCCCATCTTCACTTACGTGAAAGTTGAAACTATGACCACAAAGCAGAGGAGCAAATGAGACACCCTTGTTTCCTGTTGTTCCGGACTCTGACAGTGCATACTCTTCCCATCAGCTTGGCCAATGTGGTAGTATGAACAACTTCGATAATGGCTATGGGAGGAACTACTACAAACGTGACCATTTCCATTGATGTTATATCAGTACTCTTCATCAATCTTCTATGCAGTTCAGTTTCTTGACTTGCTTCTTGCTGTATTTGTCATTGGTGGCGACGTCCTTGCTCTCTTGAGAACGAGTTTATTGCTAGAGTTGGTGTCGTTGGACTGGAGTGATTGCACGAGCTCAAGGCCGTGCATTTAGGACCATTTCCATTGCTCAACCGTCTTTTATCTCCTGAGACCTTTGTAACAATTGAAAATTTCTCTCTTTCGCTTAGCCTTTAATTGAACTACAGCGAACACGCCACCACTACCCTTCTCTTTATTGTCTCATTTTATCTTTGAGCTCATGTTCACCATCTCTTAACTTATAGACTTCCTTTCTTTTCCTTCTTGTGTTGTTATTGAGCAGTTATTGCAAACAAAGCTTCAAACGAAGACAGGTGATGATCAAGAAAAAAGTCAAAATAGACGAGGACGAGGACGAGGTCGCGGTTGCGGTTGCGGTAGAGGTCGTGGACGTGGACGTGGAAGTTCACGCGGACGTGGATGAGGAGGATATAACAAAAATGAAGATGTTGATCAGCACACTAATTCCTCACGAGGTTGAGGTCGAGGTCGTGGGAATTACTCAAGGTCGAATGGGAGACAAAATGATGATAGAAGGTATGATAAAAGCCAAATTGAATGTTTCAATTGTCATAAGTTTGGCCACTATGCTTGGGAATGCAGAAATAAAGTTGAAGAGAATGTCAATTATACTGAGGAGGAGATAAAAAATGAGCACACACTACTTCTTGCATGCAAATCTGATGAGAGCAACGAAAGCAATTTTTGGTATCTTGATAGCGGCGCGAGTAATCACATGTGCGGGTGCAAATCATTATTCATGGAGCTTGATGAATCGATAAGCGGTAATATTACTTTCGAAGATGCAACAAAAATTCTAATGAAGGGGTAAGGTAATATTTTGATCCGCTTGAAGAATGGTGTTAGGATATGGATATGTATTTTGGCATTATTTATTAATTGGGCATATAGGATGTTAATTGGATAATGACTTGGATTCTAAAGTCATATGGATAATCTTCTAGTTGAAAAAGAATCCTATCTTGAATTGGAGTCTGTTATCATGTTGAATTTGGAATTGTTTTACTGCTGGAGTTACTGTTGGATTTGTGGATTTTATGGATAGAAGAAAATAAAGGGATTTGTATATATCATGAATCTGCGGCAGATATCTATCCCTAATGTGAGTGTGTGGCAAAGAGGTTTTGACGTGTATATATGGCATACAATTGATGGACGTTAGTTGTAAAAAAAAAAGCAAAATACTGTAGTATGTTTACAGTGTTTATGTGGGTATAAGGCACAGAGTTTATGTCAGATAAGGCAACGTTGGAGTATGCATTAATTGTCCATAAGTGTGCATTAATTGCTTATTGGAAAACGTGAGTTTTATATAAGATTGTGTGGGCATTAAAGTGAATCTGGTGAAGTAAGGTATAAATGTAGAATTGATTTTGAGTATGACATTAAAAAGAGAGTGCTAGGTGTAAGTCGTGTGTTATTTGGGAAATACACTGCATGTCTCTATATCCTTTGATATGTCCACCGTGGGTCTTGCAATTATTAGATGATTGGGTATTAAAGTGAAGATGCGTGTGTGAGATGGACTCTAGAGAGTTCATTGTTTAATCAAATAATGAGTGTGTTTGGTGGATTGGTGTGCGCAGATTGCAAAGTTACAGAAAAGCAGCCAAGGTGTAAGGCGTCAGATGTGGTGACTGTGAAATTAATTTGTGAGCGACAATGAAGTTAATTTGTGAGCAAGGGCTGGTCTGCATATGTTTTGATGTCGCAGGTGTTATTCTTATGGTGAGAAAACTGAAGTGATTATGTGTTCTTTTTTATGAGTCGTGACTGCGGTGATTTGTTTTATGAAGAAAGAATCGGCTATGGTGGAGAGTTTCAGCTGGGTTATTTCAAGAAGATAAAATCTATAGGGAAGTATTTCTTTTTATATCAAGTGTATTATTATTTTGTTCTTAATTGATTGATCACTTGAGTTATTTATTTCTTATATTTATTATCAAATATTGTTGAGGTTAGTACGAGGTGTTCATACTATTGGGTTGATTGAGAAAATCCTCCGTTGAGGTTAACACGAGTCGGTCGTGTTATTGGGTGTGAAATTCTTTCACGAGAAGTGAGGTTGAGGGATAGTGCTAAGGGTTGAGTTGTGTTGGTTCAGTAAAGCCTTAGATAAATCTATTGTACTTCGGTGAAAGTGATTAAGCTGAGTGAGGACCCCGCAGACGTAGGCAAGGTGTGTCGAACTACGTTACCAAATTTCTGGTGTTTTTATTATTTCGGTTCTACTTGTTTTTATATTTTGTTGGTGCCAAATAAGGTTGTGAAAAGTTTGCGAAATAATTAACCCTTTTGTTTTTTATCAAGTTTTGATACATATAATTTCAGTTGTTGGAAGAAAACGCTGGTATGTAGCAGCGTTTGTATTTTCGGCTGTTTACTTTCAATCAGCTGATGAAAACGCTATCATCCAAACAATGTTATTAGCTATTTGAAAAGTCAAACAGCTAAAATCAACCAATCAGCTAAAAAAGATAGCTGATTGGTTGATAACCAAATGAGGCCATGGTTTTTTTGCTTTTTTTCCCACGTAAAATGTTGTTTCTTTTCTATGAATTCTAGGTGACACCCGAATATTGCCGTATTCTGAAACCCCATTGATTTCTATTTCTTGGGTTTAGATCAGTTGTTCCCGTTTAATTTTTGTAGGTCTTTGGATGGATATTTGTAATGAACAGCAATATGTTCCCCTATTTCTTTTCTTTCTAGGCGTGAGACTTGTCAGTAAAGAGTCTAATCTTTTCTGTTGAGACTCTCAAGAATCTCTTTTGAGGCCTTATTTTACGAGCTATATTTAGTCTTTGTGGTTGTATCATCTTGTAATGTCTTATAAGAATAGTTAGATGTCTGAAATCACTTCATAAAACCAAAGATACAATTCAGATTTTCGAAAAATTCTGGCTGGAGAAGACATGATTGTCCAGTTTTCAAAATTAAGTTAAATATTCCACTCATCCTCTCAGCGAAAGCACAATCGTAAGAATTGACGTATCAACTTCCCACAATCCAACAACCGTTCTTACTCAAAATCTCGCTATCAGATGCATAATTGTATTTTCAAGAAATAACCACCTACTGGCTTTACATCAATGATAAGTAGGATTGATGATTAACGTGTGCTCAAATTAAATCAATCAACTGTTAGAAATATGTAGGCTAATATAATCGTAATAGTAATTCTATATACATGATCATTAATCGAATTACTTAATGTATGTTTAATAATTATAATGGGATAGTTAATAATTTACTAATTACATTTAAGCCACATGATGGTACCCTAATAACTATATGTTAGCCCATTAAACTATAGTTCATAACAACCTTGAAACAACACAATTATCATTTTGTACCCCTTATGGTAGAACATGTATAAGAATTAACATAGGTGAGATTGTGGGCATATGGTGTGTGGGTGTGAAAAATAGAATATTGGGTCTTCTACCATTAGCTTCCTCTCTTGCACAAGGTGTTGTTGATTTTGATAGGTTGTGGCAAAAGATGGAGAGAATGCACCAAAACTCTATGCCAAGTATTGGAGGTATGTCAATCTCATTGTGTAGTTAATGCTCTAAATCAAATATTGATATTGGTTTAGTGATTGTTGATGAATGCATCTGTGTATAAAAATTGGTATCAGAGCTCCATGGTTATTTGATTTTAGGGCTCATTTTTGGTACAAAACTTTTTTTTCAAATCGTTTTTTGGCATAAATGACTTCGAAATGATGCATTAAGGTTCAGAAAATGTTGTTAGTTGTTGTTGTTGCCTTTTACCTTTGTTGGATAAAAGAATCACGATTTTTTGGGTGAGATTTTGAAAAGTTTTGTCTTTTCGTTAATAGCCGAAATAGGTTTGATATTTTCAGATTTTAGAGCATTTTTTTTGTTGAAATGGATATGAGAAACCTATAGAGCATGAAAAATGGAAGAAAACATCACAAAAATCGTCGAAAACCAAAGTTAGGTGAAGAAGTTGCATGCGGGTCGAACCCGAGCACTTGCTAGTCGACTCACTGACCCGTCTCAAGGTCAGAGACAACCCAAATGGCGTCGTCCTTTGGGTTGTCTCTGACCCTACTGACTCTTTCATTTATTTTATTTATTATTTTTAATTAAAAATATTCAAAAAAATCTGTACAGTGCACGTGGAGGCACGTGTAAGGTCCTTTTTTAGACCATTTTTTCATCTTTTTGCTCAATTTTTTCTATTTTTTCTTAAGTTTATGCACAAGATTAATTAGTAATTTTTTATTTGATAATTCTAATTGTTTTAATCTTATTGTGACATAAACATGATTATTTGTTGACAATAGTGAACGCTTGTTTTGACCTATCGTAGAATTGAGCATATGAAACTATTCATGATGAGGAATTTTTAAAATGTCTGTTTAAAATTTTTTGTTTTTCCTCTAAAATAACATTAAGATCTATACGGGTAATTAATTATCTTGTTGATAATTACTACTTAGTATGATGCTTAATATGGGGAAGAAATTTTATTGAAATATTATGAACCGCTTAATTTTTCTATCTTTTCGATAGTATATTGATGATTTGGCTGTAATATTTAATAAATTGTTCTTACCTGTGAATTAGTTCTATATTTGTTTAAGGAACTCTAGTATGAATGATATAATTAATTTTGAGAAAAAGAGCATGAATTGCATAATTATGTTTTAACATGCATATCATAGTTATCACTCTTGGTTTTCACTCAACTTTAAGCAATCCGAGAGTCTCTGCTATCTTGACGCTGAATGGAACGAACCATAAGTAGTGGGTTGAATCTCTCATAATGAATTTGACTATCATGCGAATTGACTTGGCCTTGAGAATTGATCCACCACCTAAACCCACTGATGATGCTACTAAAAAGGAAAGGAAATCCTATGAGGAGTGAGAATACTCTAACTGATGTTGTTTGATAATTATGAAGTATCACATGGATGAGTCCATTCATGATAGTATTCCCGAGGTTAATAATGCAAAGGATTTTCTTGCTACCATTACGAAGAAGTATATGAAGTTCTCAAAGAATGAGAAGAATGTGTACTTAAACATGCTTCATCACACCATTTATGATGGTGCAAGTGACATTAGGGCTCACATCAAGAAGCTCATAGGTTGTTACCATAAGCTTAAGGCTATAGATATGGACCTTGGTGAGGATTACATGGTATGGTTCGTGGTAGGGACTCTTCCTTCTAAATTTGATTTGATCAAATCAAGCTATAATGCTCAAAAAGAGCAATTGACTGTTGAGGAGATGACTTGTATTCTTGCCAATGAAGAGGATGACATGAAAAGGGGAAGGGCAAGAAGCATCTCCATGATGGCAAACCACAATAATTCTCAAAAGAGAAAGTTCACTTCTATTAGCTCAAGTGACCAAAAGCCTTTCAAGAGGAAGGTTGTTAGTACTGAAGGAAGTGGATAGGCGGGCTCATCTTTTGTTAGTCAGAAGAATAAGTTTTTCAAAGGGAAGTGTAACTTATGTTAGAATTTTAGGCACAAAAATACTGATTGCCGAAAACTCAAAGCTCACTTAGAGAAGAAAGGCAATTGTCTTGTGATGGTTTGTTTAGAGTCCAATGTTATTGATGTGCCATTAAATACTTGGTGGTTAGATACTGGAGCAATATTTCACGTTACGAATTCCTTGCAGAAACTGAAAAGTCAAAGAAGGCCGACTAGTTATGAGCAACATGTGTACATGGAAGATGATACCAAAGTCAAAGTTGAATTTTTGGGACAGTTAAACTACAGTTGAATACATGACATCTTTTGGTGTTACATGATATTACTTATTTACCCTCTATTAGGAGGAATTTGATTTCTGTATCCATTTTGAATGGACTAGGTTATAGTCCTCTTTTTGGAACTGAAAATTTGACTTTGTATCGTGACTCTCTTTTGGTAGAAAATGGAATTTTATGTCAAAATTTATCCAAACTTGAGTTGAATGATGTTGTTACTGTTGCTTCTTCCTCTTCTCTTAATACTGTTGTTGGTTCCAAACATGTAAAGTTAGATTTGAGATCTTATATGTTATGGCACAAATGTAGGACCTCGGCCTCTCGGGCCTCGCGTCCAAAGGGCCTCGACCTCTCGGGCCTCGCACCCACCCGCTTGCAGATATTGTCCGCTTTGGGCCTCGGCCTCTAGGGCCTCGCACCTGCACGGTTTTGCATTTCCCCTTCTGACCCGTAAGGAAGGGATGAAAAGTTTCCACAGGACTTTCCAGGAGGTCACCCATCCTAGTACTGCTCTGGCCCTAGCACGTTAAACTTTGGAGTTCTGATGGGATCCGGTGCGTTAGGGCATGGAAAACGCGTCTGCAAGGGAGAGGTTTCCACATCCTTATAAGGCATGCTTCGTTCTCCTCTCTAGTCATAAGAACGAGGCATGAGAACGATGTGTTCGATGTGTGAGATAATTATGAACCAGTCAGTTTTTAAGAAGCCATGAATAGTCCTCAACCTGTGTTACGGATGAATGCAATGGAAGATGGGTTGAGTTCCATGTCATAAAATGGACTTGGGAGTTGGTTAAACTACCTAAAGGTTACGAACCCATTAGGTGCAAGTGAGTTTACAAAATCAAAAGTGACTCAAGTGGACAAGTAAAAAGGTATAAGGCTAGACTTATAGCTAAAGGCTATAACCAGAGAGAATGGATTGATTTCAAAGAAACCTTCTTACCGATTTCTAACAAAGATTCACTGTGAATCATCATGGCTTTAGTTGCTCATTTTGGCTTTGAACTCAATCAAATTGATGTAAGGATCGCCTTCTTAAATGGAGATCAGTATGAAGATGTTTATATGACCCAACCAGTTGGTTTCGAGATAACTAGTAAAGAACACTTGGTTTGTAAGCTCAAGAATTCTATCTATGGGTTAAAACAAGCATCAAGACAGTGGTATCTCAAGTTTGATATGGTTGTCACTGCAAATGGCTTCAAAGAGAATGTAATTGATCAATGCATATATATGTTCAGTGGGACCAGTTTCATTTTTCTGGTATTGTATGTTGATGACATTCTACTTGCTTCTAATGATATTGATCTATTATTTGAGACAAAACAACTATTATTTAGTCATTTTGATATGAAGGATCTTGGTGAGGCTTTTTATGTACTTGAAATTCAGGTTCTCCAAGATAGACCTAATGGGATTCTTCGATTGTCTCAAAAGACTTACATTGATCGGATCTTGAAAAGATTCAACATGCATTCTTGTTCTCTTAGAAAGGCACCAATAGTGAAGGGTGACAAATTCTCAAAGGCCAAATGTCCACAAAACGATAAAGAGAGAGATGAAATGAAAGTCATTTCTTATGTGTCACTTATGGGTAGTCTGATATATGCTCAAGTATGCACACGCCCTCATATTACTTTTGTTGTAGGCGTGTTGGGAAGATACTTAAGTGATCCTGGTCTTAACCATTGGAAAGCAGCTAAGAAATTCATGAGGCATCTTCAGGGTAGCAAAGATCATATGTTGACTTATCAGTGAACTGACACTTTTGATATAGTTAGGCTCAGTGATGTTGATTATGCAAGATGTGTGGATGATAAAAAATCTACTTCAGGCTACATCTTTATGATGGTTGAAGAAGCTGTATCATGGAAAAGTGTCAAACAAACACTCATAGCATCCTTTACTATAGAGGCAAAGTATATGACGTGCTATGAGGCAGCTTATCAAGCAATATGGTTGCAAAATTTTATTTCCGCATTGGGTATTGTAGACTCTATTTCAAGTCCGCTAAAATTGTATTGTGATAACTCCGCAGCTATAGCTTTCTCTAAGAATGCTAAAAGTACTTCTCGCTTAAAGCATATTGATATAAAGTACTATTTTATTACAAAGAAAGTTGTTGAATTTCTCATTACTGTTGAGTATACACCTACAGGTAGTATGTTAGCAAATCCACTTACAAAAGGCTTACCTATATGTGTGTTTGCAGAACACGTCTCCCATATGGGATTATTAGGAGCCTAGCTTGATAAGATTAATGGGAGTTTGCTATTTTGTATTGAACATCTTAGTACTTTGTACAGATTGCTTATGTCTTTTATATATGAAACATGCATAATAATGTTTGGAGTCACTTCTTGTTAATATTGACATATATATATGTTGATGTATATATGTAGTTTAACGAAATGACAGGTACAAAAGGAGACAAATGCAAAGTCTCAGTTGTTGTACTACATACATGTTGATTTAATGGTTATTGTGGCATTTGAACGTCTCTAGGGCCAAATCATGTGTGGCATATGTATCCTATTGATATAATATTGCATATGATTTATTTGGCTGCTTGTAAATGATAAAGATTGGTATGGTGGTTTGATTATATTATTCAAATGGGAGAATGATAGAAATCTGTGAACTAATATAATCGCAACATTAATTCCATATGTATAACCATTAATCGAATTACGTAATGTATGTTTAATAACCATAATGAGATGGTTAATAATTTACTAATTGCATTTGAGACACATGGTAGTATCCTAATAACTATATGTTGGCCCATTAAACTATAATTCATAACATCCTTGAAATGAAACAATTATCCTTTTCTACCCCTTATGGTAGAACATGTTATAGGATATAAAATATGATGAGATTGTGGGCATATGGTGTGTGGGCGTGAAAAACAGAATATTGGGTCTTCTACCATTAGCTTCCTCTCTTGCACAAGATGTGTTGATTTTGATAGGTTTTGGTAAAAGATGGAAAGAATACACCAAGACTCTATGCCAAGCATCGGAGGTATGTAAACTCATTATGTTATTAATGCTCTAAATAAAATGTTGATCTTGGTTTAGTGATTGTCGATGAATGCAACGTCAACAGTAAAGCTCCTTGCCCCAATTACGACAGAGTTCATGTGGCCTTGAGCTTGCTTTGACGTCAAATGTTGTCATATTGCTCTGAATTGATTAAGAACACAAGTATGAACCCAAGAACTATTTAACATTTGTTTAGTCAAAACCACACCAGGCATTGAAATGGTAAGATCCAGGAATTAATAATCTCTGAACCAGTCACCAAAGTTATGACCTTTAATGTCATTGCAGCTATAACTGGACCCAGTTTGGACAGGTTCGACGGGCAACATTGATAGAGCCCATATTAATGAAAAGATGTGGACAGAGGTTAGATTTATGTAGCAGCACCAGATTGATCATCCTGCCGTTGAAAAAGAACTTTGGAATCACATGTAGAAAGATGCCTTCTTTCTACAAGTGAAACATGGTTATGAGTCTATAATTTCTTGTAAACCTATAAAAGGCAACAACTTAAGCTTTCTCTCCTACCATAAAGTTGAGGCAACCCAGTGATCATCTAGTCCATAACCGTTTCTTTATGACTCTGCCCCCTCTTGTCAAATGTTTGGAGGAACGTAAAACGGCCCCAGTTTGGTAGCCATTAATGGTGCACCATCCAAATGAACACTTCAAAACCGTAGCAAAAATTTAACAGTCAATCGGCAAGAGCAATAACCGAGGACCACCCTACTACCCTAGCTAACCATGCGCCAAACACTCAAGGGCAAATATAAAGAAGTCAGTGGTCCACATTTGTCAGCGGCTTGTCCCGCCAAAGCAAAGCCTGGACAGACGACGGTTGCAATGCAGACGAAGCTGCAGTTGACCCTTCCCATATTGTCTTAAGGCAATTAAAGTTTGATAGCCAGACAGCAGCTCACAGGGAGATCCTTCTCATGGTTAGTTCCGTTGGCCCCAAGTTGCCCATGTTTGGACCACTGCACGCGTTGCATTGTCTTTTCTTAAAGATCATGAGTCACGGCCATGTATAGTCAATTGAAAATTAAGAAGCCTCCAACTGGTAGAGCCATCAAGGGTTGTTTGCTCGTTTTACATAAAGACTTTAATCCGTTACGAGGATAACATCAACTTTGTCTAGATTGTATGTTGCCGTACTATGTGTGCGTAACTAACCTATACTTTTCTTTTCTAGTTGACTAGACTCGACAACTTAGAATTATGGATATGCTTCAATTCAGGATCTGCTACATCTACGTGAACTTACTAGCTACCAGACATAGAACATCCTATTTATATCAAGAGATTATATAATTAAAACATATATCAGTTTTACGGTACATAACGGTTGAGAACTTAGGTTCTTTGGATTCAAGTTGAATAATTTTCAACTTCGCATTGCCCCTCACACAAGAAATCCTCGATGCCATTTACGATTTCCAATTTTGTGTCATTTAATTTTATCCATACATTTTTGTGAGCTTTATATAAATGTATGGATAAGATTTGATAGCGGTTTGATAGCGGTTTTATATAAATGTATGGATAATATATATTCCGGTTTGATAGCGGTTCACTACCGGTTGAACCTCTAAACCTTAAACCTTTCCTTCGACCGGTTCGATGTC
>JAOSBP010000006.1:23672399-23699759 GCA_027563825.1 Erythroxylum mucronatum | reverse complement strand
CCCAAGCTAGGATCCATTCAGCTACTAACTAACTCTCCTCTGGCCCACTGTTCTTTCTCCTAGAGTATACTTTCCATATCAACGGTTTATTCCCTTTTCTGTTATCCTTCCCATTGTCTAAATTACCCTCTTCCCTGTCGGTCCTATCATTGCTCCCCCATAGAATAGCAGCCTTGTCCTCAAGGCTGAATTGAGGAAATTGGCTACGGATCACATACTCATCCTCCCATGTAGCTTGTTCCATTGGTTTGTCCTTCCATTTGACCAGCCATTGGTGTGTTGAGTCCCCGACACTCTCGGGTTCCACAATGTCTTCCAATTCTACTTCCAATCCTTCAGGCAGAGAGGCCTCCACCAAATAATTGGCCACGACCTTCTTAAGTTCAGAAACATGGAATATTGGATGAGCTCTAGAATTGAGGGGTAGTTTGAGCTTATACGTGACTGCTCCCAATTTTTCCAGAATTTGAAAAGGACCAAAATACCTTACTGCTAGGTTTTGGTTGATGCGTCTGGCCACAATTAGTTGTCTGTGGGGAAGTATCTTTAGGAAAACCCACTCAACTACTTGGAAAGATTGGAGAGTTCTTTTTCTATCCGCATACCTCTTCATTTGTTCCTGTGCCTTATTCAGATTGTATTTCAGGTGATTCAATGCTTCATCTCTATCCATTAACTCTCTAACCACCGCCTCCACTCTAGTCTCGCCTTGTAAATACCTCACTAGTGTGGGTGGTTTCCTCTCATACACCACCTCAAACGGGGTTGAACCTGTAGAGATATGAAAAGTTGTATTGTACCATAGTTCTGCCCAGGGAATCCAATATGACCAATGCTTAGGTTTTTCAAAAGCAAAACACCTCAAATAGGTTTCTAAACACCTGTTGAGAACTTCGTTTTGTCCATCCGTTTCCGAATGATAAGAGAAGCTCATTTTAAACATAGTACCCTGTAGTCGAAACAATTGCCTCCAAAAATAACTCACAAACAAAGGATCACGATTACTTATGATTGATAACGGAACTCCATGTAGACGTATAAGGATGCTTTAATAGAATAAAATGGCCATATTTAGTTTGCCTATCCACCACGACTAGCACTGCTTCATATCCTTTAGATCTAGAGAGTCCCGTTATGAAGTCCGTTGAGATATCTTCCCAAATCTGGTTGGGAATTGGTAAGGGTTGCAGCAGACCCCCAGGAGATGTGACAGCATATTTTTGCCTTTGGCATGTGTCACAAAGACTTGACAAAGTCTTGAATGGATTTCTTCATACCAATCCAATAAAGATTGCTTGCAGTTCTCCTATAGGAGCGTAGATATCCTGAATGCCCTCCAATAGGGGAAGAATGAAATTCCCTTAGGAGGAGTGGAACAAATGGGGATGAAGCTGAGATTACCAACCTCCCTTTGTGCAAAAGAACCCCCTGATGCCATGAAAAACAAGATCAGAAGTTCGGGTCCTGCTGTAGATCTTGTATAATTTTACAAAATATCGAATCTTGCTGCACCTCCTGCTGAAGTATTTTGCCTTCTTCCCAAAGCGGATATGAAACGATGGTCTTAAACTCCCCCTCTTCATAAACCCGTGACAGGGCATCTGCAGCCTTGTTTTCTGGCCCAGGTTTATAAATGATTTCAAAGTGATAGCTCAGAAGTTTAGCCATCCAACATTGTTGGTCTGTCGTAGTAACCCTTTGTTGCAGCAGATGACGTAGACTTTTCTAGTCAGAATAAACCACAAATGACCTGCCAAGCAAATAGTGACGCCAATGATGCACCGCTATTACCAAAGCCTTTAACTTTCTCATAAGCTGACTTAGAGAGATTTCCTGCTGAAAATGCTTTACTGTAATAGGCTATTGGCCTTCTGTTTTGCATCAAGGCAGCACCAACCCCTTTCCCTAAAGCATAACATTCAATCTCAAAGGGTTGTGAAAAGTTTGGAAGGGCTAATACTAGAGATGTGGTCAAAGCTTTTTAAAAGCCTCGAAGGACTCTTAGGCTGCTGAACTCCAATGAAATCCCTCTTTCTTCGTCAATTTAGTGAGTGGCTTAGCTATTTTGCCATAGTCCATAATGAACTTACGATAATACCCTGTTAATCCAAGGAGTCCTCTCACTCCCTTAACATTTCGAGGAATAGGCCATGTCAACATACTACTAATTTTTGCGGGATCTATAGCTACCCTTTTTTCGGAAATGATATGCCCCAAATACTCCACCGGTCGTCTCCCAAAACTACACTTCTTTTTGTTAGCCACAAACTGATTTCTTTTCAAAACCTCCAAGACTTTTGATAAATGCAGGAGGTGAGTATCCCAATCTGCACTGTAGACCAGAATGTCATAAAAAAAACATAACAAACCTCCTAAGAACAGGTCGGAAAATATCATTCATTGCAGCCTAGAAAGTAGGTGCATTGATCAATCCAAACGGCATCACTAGAAACTCATAGTGACCATCATGCATCCGGAAAGTTGTCTTGTGGGTATCCTTCTCCACGACCCTAATTTGGTGATATCCAGACTTGAGATCTAGCTTAGAGAAAACATGAGCATTATGCAATTCATCTAAAAGTCCATCCACCACTGGAATAGGATATTTATCTAGTATCATGACTCTGTTTAATGCTCTATAATCTACACACATTCTCCATGAAGTATCTTTCTTTTTGACTAAAATGACGGGGTTGGAATAAGCACTTGAGCTAGGTCGTATGATGCCTACTTGCAACATTTGTTGGATCTGTTTCTCAATTTCATCTTTGTGATGATGGGGGTATCGGTATGGCCGTACACTAATTGGACCGTGCCTTTGCTGCAGAACAATAGCATGAGCATGGCTCCTTTTGAGAGGTAATCCTCCAATCTCTTGGAATACTTCCGGAAATTGTATCAGCACCATATTCATCTCCTCTTGTTCTTTCCTGTTAAGTTGAGGTTGTTGCTTCCCTGTTGTCTCAACAACTTCTGCTGATCGAAGGTCGCCAAACAAACTATCTAATAGGCTATGCAAGGGTGCTGGACCTTCTGGGCACCGAATTCCTTTTTTCTGGACCGCCCTGGTGTCTACATTGCCACATAACTCTACACTTCGTCCGGCATATTGGAAGTGCGTAGTCATTTCTTTCTAATCTACGATGACCTTACCTAACATTTGCAACCAAGCCACCCCTAAAATGATATCCATTCCTCCCAAATCCAACATGTATGCATCTACCTTCAACTCTAACTCCCCCAACCAAATGGGAATTCCTATACACCTCCTGTTGTTGGTTACCTTATGGTCGTCACCCAATCGGATTCCCAACCTCCTGGTGAGTTCTATCATTAACCCCAGACTCCTAGCGAGTTCAGGAGAAATAAAATTATGGCTTGCGCCACTATCCAGCAACACCACAATGGGAACCCCATATATTTCTCCATCTATCCTCATAGTTTTACTTTCAAATAACACTGCTTTATTTACCCCAAACACCCCCATAGCTCGGCATTCCAGAGCTACTTCTCCTTCCTTATCATCATCCACCTCGATGGCTATTATTTCCCCATCATCGTTTAATGTCTCATTATCGTCCAGTATCAGCAGCCTTAATTGTCTTTCGGAACACTGGTGTAAGGGATGGAATCTTTCCCCGCACCTAAAGCATGGTCCCTTAGTTCTTCGGTCCATCAACTCTTGATAAGAAATGTGTCGCAACCCTCTGTTTTTCTCTGACTGTCCCCTTCTGTCCCCTTCCGATTGTCTCATCAGTGCTGCTATGTGAGACGCGGAAGCTCTGATCTGCGAGCTGGTGTGGGAATGGTGGCTAGACAGATCTAGGGTTCTACTCGACCCGACTTCTCCTGTTAAAACTCCATGACCCATTGAACTTGAATGACCCGGCTCCTTATGGGTTGGGTTAACCCGAATATTGCTCCTAAAATTAACATCTCGCCTCTGGTTCCAAGTGCGATATCGGGGAACTAAGTTCTTGTTGAGACTAGATTTCGGTAGAAGTATGCAAGAGGAGGAATATGAATGCAGTGGCTAGGTGAGGGGGATGTGAGGGTAAAGTGGGAAATTAGGGAGAGAGATGAGCCACGTGAAAGTTAGTTAGGAGAAGGGAATAAAAGGTTGTAGAGGGGGGAGGCATAGGCATTCGGTTATGATATGGTGTTTGGTGTTTGTATGGAGGTTTTGCTAGCCCTCGAAGTCTAGCTAGGAAATAATAGATACTGATTTCCCTTCCGTCTCCATTTCTACTTCTTGTTTCTGTTTCATTGCTGCTGTGTGTGTTGGTTCTGTAGCTGTTGTGTGTGCGATTCTTGGCTGTGCATGTTCTGTGTTTGAGCTGAATCACTGTTAGAGCCTAGGTCTCTAACAGAGAGATGGAGAAAATAGAAAAATGTGAATCAATGAGGTAATAACCTTCATAGTTGATGACTGAGTGAGTCCATGAAGGATGCATGTTGTAGTTTATCCAATGATTTCCGCCTTTCCATTTCGTATGAACTTGGTTGTCCTGATATATTTTAATATTATTTTCGTGGTAACTTGGTTAGACAGGTTGGCTTGCGTATTGAGCATCCTCAAGAACTAATAAACAGCATACAGGTTGGCAGTTTTCCGTTATTTCTTATTATCTTGTCAAGAACTCGTTCAATGAATCAATCTGCATAGCATCTTTTTCTTTGTTTTGTAAGACTAAGTATGTCAATTCAATCTTCAATTCAGTTTTCTTTTTTCTTAAGATTTTTTTTATTTATATAATTCCCAGTATTCTGGTCTGGCTGCTGAGATAAATAGTGGAAGAGGGAAGGTACCAGTTGCAGATTACAAAGTTGTCAAGTATCTTAGTGGAGAGGATGGGGATAAATCCTTAATAACTGGGGCTAAAAGTCGTAGCTGTTATTCCTTCTGTATGTGTCCTGGAGGGCAGGTAATTTAAACTACCATCTGTAACCGTTTCATTTAACTTGTGTATTACCTTTTTGAACTTCATCTTAAATTCTCTTCTACTTTGTGGTGCATCGTAAATGCATGCTTACGTCAGTGAGTAAAATAATTCGAAGGATCTATGGTTAAATGAGCTTACTGCACCATAATCCAAGCTTCCTGAGGTTTATGCCACAAAAGCTGTTTTGTTGAATTTTGGTAGCAATTTTTGTTGTAATGGTCCAATTTTAGTAGATATATGAGCTAGTTATATCTGACACTTATGTGAAATTTGTATTGTCACTGGTTATATGTTCTGGTAAATTTTGTAACTCTCTACAGAAATCATTAATCACTGCTGAAGTGTTCGTGCATTGCATATTAGTGAGAATGTTTAAACTGTTGGCCACAGGTTGTTCTTACCAGTACAGATCCATCAGAACTTTGCATCAATGGCATGTCATTCTCACGTCGTGCCTCTAAGTGGGCAAATGCTGCCCTTGTTGTTACCGTCTCAACCCTGGACTTTAATCTTTTAAATATCTATGGTCCTCTTGCAGGGGTCCAATTCCAGGTATCCTTTATTTCTTTGCATCATTTTCTATTTTAATGCTTGTTTTGGTTTCATATTGGCATTGTAATGTTTATTGCTTTCCAACTCTAGCTTTATCAGGCAGACATCAAATACTAGTTAAAGTAAAATATCCATAACTTAGCCCAATATTTTTCCCAGTTGAAATATCATGTTGTGGCATTGCTTCAAACTCAAGAATACTTTCAAATTTAACGGCATGGCCCTTTATATTTGACACTTTTTGGATATAATGATGAATTATTTAGAGGGAATTTGAGCAAAAGGCAGCTGTTATGGGAGGGGGAAACTTTGTCGTGCCCGTGCAGACAGTTACCAATTTTCTTGAAAACAAACAATCAGGTAGCTTCTATATTTTTTTCCAAATATGTTTCATTGTCCAATTTCATCTAAAGATTGAACTGCCTCACATTTTTCAGCGACATCTTTGCCACCTTCAAGTTATCGATTAGGAGTGAAGGCAGCTAATCTCCACGAACTCTTTCCTGAGCACATCACGGATGCTCTGAAACATTCAATATTAATGTTTGAAAAAGAGGTGTAACCTACTTCATGTGCTTTATGTTCTAGATTTGATTAAATATTGTTCTAATATTTACTAAATTCATTTATATCTATTTTTGCAAAAAAATCACTTCTCAGTTGCCAGGATTTATCTCTAAAGATGCCCTTCTTCATGGGGTAGAGGTATCTTTTTTAATCATCTCATATGTCCCTATCCTTTTTTTTTCATGTTTTATCAAACAACAACTCTGCATTTAGTTTGGTATCGGTTTGAGTTTTTTATTTTTCTGTCACATTTTCCTTCAGACTAGAACCAGCTCTCCTGTCCAAATTCCCCGAAGCAACGAAACATACGAGAGCAGGTCTTTGAAAGGTCTTTATCCAATTGGTGAGGGAGCAGGTTATGCAGGTGGAATAGTAAGTGCTGCAGTTGATGGAATGCACGCAGGATTAGCTGTAGCGAAAAAATTCAATTTATTTCCTGATGGGATAGAGTCAGTTTTGGGGAGGGGCCACGATGCTGAATTTGTGAAATATTAGAACTCAGAATATGGGTTTGTTGACGTCGCCAGCATGCACATTTTCATTATTCATAACTTCAGAAAACCAGTGAGAATCTTCTGACTCAGTTCCTCGGCAGAATAGGTTAGTTTATTCACTTTAGCAATGACTATATTATTACGCTGAATCAGTAATCTGTAAAATTTCTACGATGCAGATTGGCATAACATTGCTTATGGTTCATTCGTATGCAGAAGAGTCAAACCTCTACCTAAAAGTACCATCACATTTAACCCCAGAAGACGCATTTATGAGGCCAAATGGTATCTTCAGATTTGATGAGGAGATCATGACCAACGAAGCATAACATTTCCCGGAACTAGTCAAGTATGGTATGTGCCTGTTTTCCAGTTTTGAC
The DNA here is from genome assembly GCA_027563825.1 of Erythroxylum mucronatum. NCBI lineage: Eukaryota > Viridiplantae > Streptophyta > Magnoliopsida > Malpighiales > Erythroxylaceae > Erythroxylum > Erythroxylum mucronatum. The sequence continues at coordinate 23,692,823 of JAOSBP010000006.1, read as the reverse complement.
CATGAAAGAACAAATAGTAGTCATCTTATGCAAATTAGATCACGACATCACTTGGTCGAATTTGATCTTCCCATTATTAGTTGAAGCTGTTTCTTAGAAGCCATCAACTTTTATCTTATAAAGATGATACAAGCCAGAGGTATTAGGTACTGCTAGTATTCTACAACGTAATGTTGCACCGAAACAAAAGCTCTTGCATACTTCTTGTAATAGTTCCCAAAAAATAGAATAAGCTTTTGTTATTTGAGACCGAAATTTCTGAAACTCTAATTAGTATTTTGTCATCAGATCTGTCTCTTCCATACTCGAAGTGCATACCTATTGCAAACAAACAAAACTACATTCGGTGAGGAATTTAAATTTAGTCACAAATACATTGAAAAAAGAGCAATAACCAAGAATGTAACCCAAGACATTAATGCTGTTGATCTTATTCTTGTATTCTTCTGAAAAATCGGAAATACCCACATGGAGAGTACTGAGTAGGGATTGGTACACAGATCTGATACGTCCTGCTTCTTCAACATTTTTCGTTTTAAAAATAAATAATTAATTATTATAGCTGTGTTTTGAAACATGAAATTAAATAAGACATGTTGGCGTAAACAATGAGACCAGCGACGAATCCAGGATTTTAGTCTTGGGGGAGACTGGCGCCTATATATATGTATATATTTTGAAAAAAAATTAGTCTAGGAGCTGGCGCCTATATATATATGTATATATTCTGAAAACTTTTAGTCTTGGGGGGCTATAGCCCCTGCCAGCCCCCTCCTGAATCCGTCCCTGAATGAGACATGCTCAGGGATGGCCATCCCATTTAAAGCTATTTTGTTGAAACGTATGGAGGAAATTGAAGTTTCATTTTTTAATAGGAATGTGAAACTCAAAATTGTTTGTTTTAATTAAACATTTTGAATTCTACCCAGAAAATGCTAGTAATTCTTTATTAACTAATGTAATTTTGTGATTTAAAATCTAAAATCTCTTATTTAGATTTCGATTAAAAAATAACAATGAAATACATACAATATGAATATCAAATATAAATCAATCACATGTTATTTATATAACAATCAAACTCAAATTAAACTAACTAAATCTGACTCAAACTAATACTTTATTATAATTATCTTAAAATATTAATTTAAGTATAATTTAATTCGTTTGAATTAAGTTTAAAAATTAAATCAGATTATTATGTCGATGATATTTGATTAGTTTATGTTTAATGTTATGTTTCGTTATTATATTTTAACCAAGTCTAAAAAAGAATTTTTATTAAAAAATAAAATTGGAAGGAATTTTTTGAGAATTAAAAAAAAAACAAAATTAAATTATAGAAAAAGTCCATTTTTGAATTTTATTATTTTGGTGATCAATGTTAAATTATGCCTTTAACCTTTTTTTTTATAAAAGGAATTAGACAAAAGAATTTATCTCTTCCTTTTTTTTTAATTTGTAATTAGCATAAATACGACATGGAAAAGGACAAAGCGATCATGTAGACCCAAGAAGGAAGGAGACAGAAGGTTCCCTACGTTAGATTGAAAGTTACATTAAACATATGATGTGTCCTTATCATGTCGCTCTGTCACATGTAATCTATAGATAAAAGTACCCAATCAATGCAAAGTCTTCCCTCAATTTTACGAAGCCAAAGAGATGTGAGGTTCATCCCATCAAATAATTAATTATGCTTTTATTTCACATCTTTCGGTTATTACTATTATATAATTATATATTAAATAAATTTGACTTTTATAAAGTTATAATTAAATAAAATTTCTGTCACTATTCTAATAACCTACATCAAATAATATATTTTTCAGATTCAGAATTTGAACAATATATTTTTTAAAGTAATTGTTTTAGTTTTTGGTTCTTATATTTTTATTTTTCCCCATATATTTGTTCTTGGGAAGCTTATATTAAGCTTATAGTATGTGAAAAGTTATCTCATGAGGTATCTTGGTTTTACTTTATACATGGGAGTGAACAAGTAACATATCATTATCTAAATAAGAGCGTTTTCAACAATATATATTAACAAGTAATCAATCATTATCTCAATAAGAGTGTCATTGACAATATATATACATACAAGTACGGTTATTTAACTTTCTTTTTCATTTTTACAATAACCCGTAATAAAATACTTGAATTTGTGATCTTTTAGTCATAAAGGAGCAATTTTTATCAGTTAATCTAAGGTTTAATATGTTTAAAGGATCTTTTAAAATTGTTTTATTTTAATATGAATTTTTAAATTTTTATTTATTAATTATCATTTTAAAATTTATATAAATTCAATTAAAATGTTATTTTTATTGAAGTGACTAATAGATAGATATTTACTTAGTATTTAGTAGATGCATTATATTAATAAAAATAGCTTTAAAACCTAAATTAAATAAAATTTAAAGAATTAATCACTAAATATTTAAAAAAAACCAAATCGAAGTATAACATTGTGTGTGTATTTGTTAGGTTTCAACAACTACCCATGAAAAGGAAGAGTAGTGCCATGTAAGCAAAGTGGAGGCTAAGATTAGGAAGAATAGACAAAGATTAGCGACAGCGAATTAAGAGATGATATGCTGTCAAAACACAATGATGCAAAACGACAAGTACTTCCTATCATTTTTGTTCCATGACTTGGCTACTAATCTATCATTATTATCGCAATCATCATATTTGAACTTTGAACACAACACAATTAAGCAACCTTTGTGTGTTAGTTTCTTGGTCCAAACAAGCAGCCCTACTTTTAGCTCTCTGTCTTCTTGATCTCAAGGAATCGCCTATCCTAGGCGTCCTCACGCCCCGGCTCGATAGAATAGTGAGGGATAAATTACGGTCTGATCTTAGCTAGCTTTTCAGAAGGGTGACACAACGCTGGTGCGCACAAGAAGTCACCACATTGGATGAACTCCCACACTGCCGCTGCCGGGACTCGAACTTGAAGCCTTAATCTCAACTTCCCTTCCAATTACCAACTGAGCTAACTCTCTGTCTTCTGAATTTATACTAGGTTGTTTTTGTTAGGTATTGCAAGTCGGCTGCTGATGCCGAGTCATACCGAGTTTATAAACTAAAAACACCAAGTAATACCGATTAAATCACCTGCTTCATTTTAGCTGTTAAACTTTTTTGACCTACATAAATAAGTGAATGAGATAAGTTAGAACAATGTTGGAACAGAAAAAGTAAAACAATATACACTTTTTTTAATAATACCGAGTCATACGAGTTTGAATACTTAAATTATCAAGTGCGAATATAAAAAATATCGATTGTGATTTTTTTATGTTAAAAAATTTCATTAACTTAAAATTAAATTGAGTTGAATTAAATTAATTTTTAATTCTAATTACAAATCCAACAGATACGAGAAAATGAAAGTATTTTTAAATAAATAGTTGAAAAATATAAAGATTCTTAAAATAATTGTTGTCTTTATGTTATTTATAAATCAGGAATTTTTATTAAAATATGATTTTAAATTAAGGTTTTAAATTTAATCCATTTATTAGACTTTTAATAACAAAAATAAAAAGAACTCCTCCTATTATGTGCAAAGCAGGTGGGCGCGAAAACAACTTCCATCTCAACCGCTCAAACCGTCTCTGTGTCTTTCTCTCTCTCGTTGAAGCATTCTGCCTATCCCTCCGGCACCCGGTTTCTCTCCAACGAGTCTTCATCGTTCTCAAGGTGATCGAAGAACTTGTTTATAAGATTCAGTCTTGAAGTTACTAACGGGAAGTTATGATTTGAAGGGTTCTGATAATCTGGCGAACAGTTCTCTTCTTTGAATTTGATTTGATTTTCAAGGTTCGGTATTTTTCTTGACCCTTAATTTTCCTATATTTCGATTATTTTTTTGCTTTTTTTTTCGGAGTTTTCGCAGTCTCCAAGATGAATGCCTCTTTTCAGTTTTTCTTGGTTTTGTTTCTTTCGAGACGGTGGCTTTCTTTAATCTTTATCAATATCTCTAAAGTTTTAAGTTTCTTATATTTTTTAAAAATTGTGGTACTGTTTCTTCAGTTTCTGATATTTAGATGAACAGAATGGTCACTGTGCGTGTCTCTAATAGCAGAGACACGACTCTGTCAAAACAAAGCACCTCTCATGTTAGAATCCCCAATTTTAATAAGTAAACATGGGTTTTCATCGATCTCTGGTTCCTAAATCGAGGAAATAGGTCAAAGCGTAAATTGCTTGCTTATACCAGAGTCTGCACATAACGATGCATATGGGTATTGTTTAGCTATCACTTATTACTATTATATCTAACCGAAGAAAGGATGGTTTCTTTATGGATATTTAAATGTTAATTAACGAAACGAATTTACCGTTTTAGTTCATGGGGATTGGACAATGATCTTGCCTGCATGTGGTGCTCCATGTCTCTTCCCATAACCCCAAGATCATTAGCACCTGCAACATCAATCTTCTAACTACGAATTCATTTAAATAATTTGGATACAAACAAATCGCATTATTCCCAGGAGTCTTTATCACACTCATCGACATAAAAAATCAAAAGTTTTCCACTACATGACAAACAGGAGACTTGGGGTTAAAAAGCAGCAGTTGAATTTCGCCGAGTGATCCCAAGGTAACACCCCTTCGTAGGTCAATGCCTTTCATATCAACTCTATGAACTTCCGTTTCTTGTTGGTAGAAGTCAGTTTCTTTGTTTAATATTGCAATTTGATAGATACTGATGTTGTTGTTGGTTAAAATAATTAATGCGGATTAAGAGAGGGAGAGCACTCAACTTCTGTATTGAATATTTTAAGAAACAAGAAGTGCTGACACGAGTTAAGTTTCTTAAGCTGAAAGTAACAGTTACAGTGTAAAGGTACAGGAATTTTTCCATGTTATTGGAAAAAAAAGAACTGATTTTTATAGTTTATATGGAGGAGATGTGGGGTTTGTGGATCGCTTTCATCGAATTCTTTGTCATGAGAAAGAGTAGAGAAGAGAAAGAAGAGGAAAGAGTGTGGGGACTGTGGTTGAGTGAACTTCAACTGCCAGCCCAGCCGACCATTGCACTCTCGTGAGAGGGACAAAAGGGAAATTAGAGGGAAAAGAACAGAACAGTTAAACTACAGAGCAAGAGAAATAAGAATCCTTCTTATCCTGCGCACCTCGTTTTCTCCAGTCTGTCCCTTATCCCACACTTCTCTTTTTGCTGCAGTAGTCTATTCTCTCTAGCCTCGACATTTTCTTGGGGGGACCCCTAGACCTTCGTTTTACTGCTAGCCAGAAAATCAACTTCTCTAGTGTTGACCGTTACTGCACGTTGTGGCTAGCATCCTCTGGATTTCTTTGTTTGACTCATTTTGGCCCTGATGTTGTTTCATCATCTTTGCCTAATCTCATTTCATGGCCTGATCTGAGTGGATTTGGGCTTTTCTCGATGAATTATCGACTCATAGTTGCGTTAATAGGTTTGAATTCTCAAATTTAATCAGATCTAGGTCTCTGTAAAGCTGTTATCTTTTTCAATTTTATGGTTTCCTGTTACTTTTCTACTGGTTTATTCGTTGCTTTTATTTGCTCTGCATTTGGTCTCTTACTTTTTCTCCTGTTCTTTGCATTGGTGGCAGATTGATTACAGGGAAGAGGATCTTCTTCTTGAGCTGTCGGCTTGATTCCATCTGTGTGGATGCATGAACGCTAAAGTTGTTAAAGATGGTTCAATTATGTGAATGATTTCATCAATGTGGTCTAATTCGGACGTTGTTTGATGGATGTATGCGAGTCACAGAAGCACACAGCAGTGGATACTCCAAGACTTCCATTGGTTCCAGCTGAAAGGAACGCCAATGCAGCAGCCAGCACACGCTGCCCTCGGACGAGGGAAGTTAGTTCTAGATATAAATCCCCCACTCCATCAACACCTGTTTCTAGGCGTTGCTCTTCACCAACCCTTACAAGAACATTGCAGTCGGCTTCCCAAGTGGTCAGCAAAAGAGCCCTATCTGCTGAAAGGAGTCGGCCAGCAACCCCACCTTCACCCAAAAGTCCTTCCACGCCTGTTCATGATTCATCTGTTGATGCACGGTTGACATCTAGAAGGTTAAGTACTGGCAGCAGGTTACCGGAGAGTTTATGGCCTTCTACAATGAGAAGCCTTAGTGTTTCTTTTCAATCCGATACCATCTCCATACCTGTTGGTAAAAGGGAAAAACCGGTTAGTAATATCTCCTCTAATCGCACATTGAGATCCTCTTCCAACGTGGTTCATAAGCAGGTTGAAACGCCTACAGGATCACGGAAGCCTACACCAGAAAGAAAAAGGACTCCTCTGAAAGGGAACAATGCACAAGATCAATCAGAGAATGCTAAACCAGGAGACGGTTTACATAATAGATTGATTGATCAGCATCGCTGGCCTAGTAGAATAGGCGGGAAGGTATCTTCTAATTCCTTGAATAGAAGTGTGGATCTTAATGATAAGAATGTGGGACCTCTATCAACACCAGCTGGAAGCGGATTATCTCCTCTCAGAAGAATGCATATGACAGATGGTATTACCAGACCCTTACAAAAATCAGTCAATGATGCTGCGAGGTTAGCATCCATGGAAGAAACGGGCAGAGTAGGGACCAGGACACACTCAGCGGATGAGTCTTTACTCCAGGTATCTGAAAGTCATAAGCTTGTTTCCACAAGTTTGTCGGATAGAGTATTGCTAGCAAATCCTGCAGTTAGATCTCAGTCCTTGCCTACTCCTGGTTCACATCCTCCATCCCCTAGTAAAACCTCTGTTAGTAAAGGTATCAGTCCAGCTCGAACAAGGCCTTCTACGCCTCCTTCAAGAGGAGTCAGCCCATCTCGAATAAGGTCATCAAGTGTCTCTGGCCAAGCAAACAATTCCTCTTCTGTTCTTGGTTTTATAGCTGACTTTAAGAAGGGAAAAAAAGGAACTAACTTCCTCGAAGATGGTCATCAGCTACGGCTGCTATACAATAGATACTTGCAGTGGCGATTTGCTAATGCACGGGTAGAGGCTGTTCTTTACTTTCAGAAAGTAACTGCAGAGGTAGGTGCAATTTGGAGAGAGCAATATTTTTTAGATGTGTGAATCCTGAGTCTACCCATTTGTTTCACTCGATCTTTTGTGTAGGTGGAATTACTTTAAAGAATATTTCATTCATACTTCAATTATCTCGATTTTCAGTGAATAATATACCTCTTAACTTAGATCCTTTTACTGTTATTTGGATAAAAGTTTCCTCAATATGATTCGTTTTAACTATTTCAATAATATGACCTTTCTGTTTTTCAAACTGTGTGGAATTGTTTGTCTGTTTATGGTTTTGCAACAATGGGAGAGAATTGTTATGCAACAACGGGAGAGAAGAAACAAAATAGAAAGGAAAAAGATAAAAGTCTTTTAAAACATTTTTTTTAATGGTTTGATACATAATTGGCTTATTTTTCAGGCTAGATGTGAACTATATGGTTACCTACTTTTGAATTTTTCCATCAGTGCAACATTCTTTTTATGTCATGTGAAATTATAGATGTTGCTTTGATGGTGCAGAGAACTCTCTATAGTGTTTGGAGCACTACCCTAGCATTGTGGGATTCAGTAATTAGAAAGAGGATCAACGTCCAACAGTTGACCCTGGAGCTTAAGCTGAATGCTGTTATGAATGATCAAGTATGCCTCTACTTTGTAATGTCTGTATGATTTCAGAATACATAATTTTTCTGCATTAGCCCAGTTAACTGTTTCTGATGCCATGAAGTTCATCAACCTTAGCTCAAATTGCTTGCCCTCCCCCTTCCCAATATTAACTCTGTTAAGAGTCCCTTTGTAGTTCGGTAAAGGAAAAAGGCGCATGTTCTTAATTTCTTCTGTTTAAAAGGAATGCAATTTCATAAACATAGCTGTTTTCTGCGTAAGGAAAAATGTTACTGTATCTCTTATTGTATTGCGTACAATTTGAACATTGATCTTTTTCTTCTCCAATCCTTTCTTGGTGCTATTGTCTAATTCTTCCAGTAATTATTCAGATGAGCTACCTAGATGATTGGGCTTCACTTGAAAGAGATCATAACAAGTCCTTATCTGGGGCTGTGGAAGATTTTGAGGCAAGCACACTCCGTCTTCCTGTGACAGGGGGGGCAAAGGTTTGTTTGTTCTGAAAGACTAACAGGGTTAATTTGTGAAGGAGAAAGTTACTGACATCATCATTGTATTTCTACCTATTTCAGGCAGATATTGAATGCTTGAAGTTTGCCCTTTGCTCAGCTGTGGATGTGATGCAGGCAATGGGATCCTCCATATGTTCTTTATTGTCGAGGGTGAGATTCAAAATTCAATTTTCTCTCACAAGCTTCTTCTGTAGGTTTATCAGATTTGGTTTCTACTAGTTATATATTTCCTTAATGCCTGTCAAAAAATATGCTTAAGCCTGGCTTATGTGCTCTTGCTACAGGTGGAGCAAATGAATGGTTTGGTTTCTGAACTAGCTATTGTAGTGGCAGAAGTGAAAGCTAAGCTGGACGAATGTGAAGCTCTATTGGTATCAGCAGCTGCTATGCAGGTGAGAATACACATGCATGGCCACATAACTGAAAATGCTAACGAATGAAAAACAAATATAGTGGAAGGACTCTGTTGCTGTCTTTAGGAAATTATTCGTATGAAGATACATTTAAGTTACTCTGCGTAAATTTGAATAGAAAGTTGAAAACACCATCAAGACTAGTTGCCTTAGTTAGAACTTAGAAGTTATCATGTCGTCATTGTTACCTGATTTTCTTTTGAGAAACTATGTGCCTTCTTTTGAGCTATTGTTTATGTCAGTCTAAACCCCAGTTGACTTCAAATTACTGCAAACCCCGGATAGATTTGGTCATGATATAGTAAACTTGCAATTTTTCTTTTTCACCTGCTTCTGAAGTGCCAGTTGCCCATTCCTTGGTTCTTTTGTTCCATGTATTGAGTTCCTAGCAATTCCCTCCACAAAGTTTGCCACTGACAGTAGATTAAGATACAATTCTCCGCTCTCTTACGTATAATTGCATAGCTATGTTCATATGTTGATGAACATGAAAGTAGTTATTTAAACAAATAGGGCAACACTGTTGAGGGGAGTTTAGAGAAAACTTATCCATCTGAAGGTGAGATGGAATAAAACAATTGTTAGGATGAGCAAGGCCATTTATTTCATGTATTCTGGCCGGTGCAGGATGGTGACACGTATCAGCATGTTGTGGTAGTGTTGCAGTCTTGCCATGTCAACTAGAATTTAAAAATTTTGCGAAGCTTTAGGTATGTTTGTCCTTACAGAGTGCACTGTTCTATTTGACCTTTTCTGGTACTATCTACATTTGGTAGTTCAACCATATTGCAATTGAGAATTTACTGGATATGGTCGAGGAATGGGAAGGCTAATTGGATAGAGTGTTGAAGTTGTTGGGATCAATTAACACTGCTTATCAATCTTCTTCATTTTCTCACTTATTTCTGCAGAAAGTTCTATTGTCATTTTCAGTTCTTCAGTTATGCATATTCCATGTGTGTTCTTTATCCGATTGATTGACTGAGATAGACTGCCATTATCCATATCCATTAAGCGAGACACATCGCGTGAGAACAGGGTTTTGGATTAAGTGGTTATTCGTCTCGGCAAATACATAAAGCTATATCTGTTCATCATGTGGGTATCTGTTGTGCTTGTATGAGTATTGATATGTTTTGACAGAACTAAGACAAGTAACATTCATGTAATGTTGATTACATTCACAATTTTCTTTTATGATCAATCATATCTTATACACGACTGCTTTTTAACACTTAAACAGGTAGAAGAATACAGCTTTAGGACTCATCTAATGCAGATGAAACAAGCCTTCGAGATGCAACTGATTTTTGCAACGAAAATGCCCCCGTGGCCGTGATTAAACTAACATCTTACCACTTCAGGAGCAATGGATGATCCTGCAGGCTTCTCCTGCTCCAGTAATTGTAAATAAGTATATTCTGCCTTTTTCCTCGATTCAATCAGAAAATTCTTCTTGCTTATAGTAAGCTGACTGCTCTGTGCTTTCAACTGTAATTTTTTTAATCATGCAAATGAAAGAAATTAAAAGGAAGCAAAAGGTTCAAACAATGTTGTAGAAACAGAAAAATGCAGGAGAAAATGTACAAGGAGGAAGAATTATAAAATATCTATCCTTTCATTTAGGATTCTCTCTTGCAACTTTCACTAGGGCTAAGTTTCTTACCTCTTAAAAGTTTTAATTCAATGGACTCTGGCAGAGTGACAGTCAAAAGAATGACATTTAGATTGAAAATTAGTAATTTGAACTTGAGTTATTTAAATATGAAAAGGTTGATATAGTTAAAAAGGATCGAAATAAAGTAATGTTTTGATAAATTTTGTTAAAATAATATTATTTTAATTTGAACTGACTGATTAAAATAATATTTTGATTTAATATTTAATTAAATTATTTTTCCGGAAGAATTATTTTTTAAAAATACGATGAATCAAGCCCTTAAAAATTAAAATAGGTCTGTTTAATGCATTGAAATTATAGAAAATAAAACAATAAAACCCTGCTAAAACCCCCCACCCTGAGAAAAAGAACCCATGAACAGATGTTCATAAAAACCATAGCTTCGGTTGCTCGTACCGGCGATTTCTTCCTCGGACTCCTCCAAAGAGCCAACACTCTGTCACACGTCACCCAGATCCAATCTCAAATCCTTCACCACCGCCTCCAAACTCACATCCCCATAGTCACAAAGCTCACTCAAAAGCTCTTCGACTTTGGCTCCACGAACCACGCACTAAAGATCTTCTTTTTAATCCCAAAACCTGATCTTTTCTTCTTCAACGTTCTTATCAAGGGCTTAGCTGTGAACAACTCGGCTTTATCTGCCATTTCTTTGTTTTCCCATTTGAGCGGCACTGACCTTACCCGGTTACCCCTGCTGACTTCTCCTACACTTTCGTCTTGTCCGCTGCAGAGAGTCTCGGGAACTCAAGAGTTGGAATGTCGTTGCATGGAATGGCTATTGTTGATGGGTTTGGCTTAGATTTGTTTGTTGGGTCGGTTCTTGTTGATATGTATTTTAACTTTGGCGGGAGGAGTTGGCCGAGAAGGTGTTCGATAGATTGCCGGAAAGAGATACTATTTTGTGTAATACGATGATTTCTGGCTTTGTGAGGAATTGTTGCTTCAAGGATGGGATTAGAATATTTGGGGATATGGTTTCGGGTGTCGGGCCCAAGTTTGATGTAACTACGGTGATATCTGTGTTACCGGCTATTGCAGAGTTGCAAGAGTTGAGATTGGGAATGGAGAGTCAGTACTTAGCTATGAAATTTGGATTTCATTATGATGTTTCTGTGCTCACGGGTTTGATTGCGTTGTACTCAAAATGCGGGGATGTTAATAAACAATTTTTTTTATTAATATGGCCTTACTCTCGCGAAGTTGCCATTCCTCGCCCTCGTGAAACTGGCCATTTCAGGCTCGCCCTCGCGAGCCGCCTCATTTTGCTTTTAATAATAATAATAATAATAATTTCTATTTTTATTGTTATTATTAGTAGCCGTAGTAGTTTGCTTATTATTATTATTATGTAATAAAAATTTAGACAGAGGTTTTATAAATTTGAAATAATATATGGTTTATTATTATTATTATTAGTATTATAATTTAAATTTTCTTTTTAATGGCAATTTTATAATAATATTAGAAGTTACGATATACGCATTTAACCATGATAAGGAATTTAATAATAATAATAATACTAAGATTAATAATAAATATAAATAAAAAATTAATAAGATTTATAATAATAAGTATACATACTCAAGTGGAAAATAATAAATATATATATATATAAGATTTATAATAAAAAGTATACAAACTATAGTCACAAAATAATAATAATAATAATTAAGGATGGTAAGAATCATTATATTAATAAGAATAAGGAATTTAATAATAATTGTAATAAAAACAAGAAAATTAATAATAACAATAAATTTTATAATAATATTAGAAGTTAAGATATATGCATTTAGTCATAATAAGGAATTTAATACTAATAATAATAATAATATTATTATTATTAAATATAATTAAAAAATTAATAAGATTTATAATAATATTATTAATAATAATTAAAAATTGTAAGGAATATAAATTAAATCAGAATAATAAAGTTAATAATAATGAGAAGAACATTATTTATTACAACAAATAGTATAATAATAATAATATTTAAAATAACTTATAAATTTAATTATCATGAAGAATATTATAATCATAATAATAATACTATTATTAATAACAATAAGTGAATTATTAATAAATATAATATTAATTATAATAATGATAATAATAGTTAAATAACATTATTATTAATAAGATATTTCATAATTATAAAAATAATAAGTTCAATAATTAATCTGCAAAAAATATAAATATAGTTAATTAGTTATTTAATAATAATAATTTAACTGTTCTTATAATAATGGAAATAAAATTAATTAATTTATAAATTAATAATAATCAAATTAATTAAATTCTAATAATGATAATAATAACATTAGCTCAGAGTTGTAACTCCTTCTCAATTTTTGTCTAAACTTTTCATTATTATAATAATGAAAAGTTTCTAAGCCAAAAGCCAACCTTGGTGACAGTGAACGGCGGCTTGCGGCTTTTGTTTTCAAAAGAAGTGACAGAGCCTCGTTATTGACAGAGGAAGGCGTGGTTTAAAATTTTTAAGCAAAAACGTCGTCGTTTAGGTCTAAGACAGAATAAGACAGGGTTGGCTGCGACAGAGGATCTGCTCTCGTCTGCCTAAACTTATAACCTGCTTAATGTGCATTAAAGTACATGCATCAAAAAAAAAAAAAGGAAACAATAGGTACAGCCCGGTTTCTGGTAGAAGGCAATATTAACTATAATTTATGCATATATGTAAAACTTCATACTATTAACTGATGTGCACTAATAATTTTGAAAACGAATCCCTTAAATTCACAGATCAAATCGCAATAACTATAGCACTAATTGACAAACAATTTGTTTAAATATGCGGAATGATGTTATGAATGTGCTTTCAAACGAAAATTGGGAGTCCCTGTAGAGTAAAAAACAATCGATTTTTGGAGGTAGAATGTCAAATTTGAAGAGCTGTTGAAGGCAAAAATATGGATTTGATGTTATGGTTGAGTAGACAGGCAACTTTGATGGGAACACGGTCACATGCTGATGAGGACGGTGTGGGGATCTCCCAGTATTTTATTTTATTAAAAAATCAAATAAAATTACTAGGTAAGATTAATTTATTCATAATTAATATTAATAAATTAAATATATAAAAACAAAAAAAAACTTTTTTAGAATTTAAAAATAAAAATTAAAAAAGAATTCTCATGTGTCTAATTCAATTAAAAAGTGCTTCAAACGTACCAGTAAATGGATTGGAGGTGTAAGTCGTACGACTGCACAAAACATGATTGATAATCACTTAAATGCTATTAAGTGACGCTTATTAATTGTTGAACTGATGGTAATTCAGTTTTCCTAGTGAAACCAAAAATGGGAAATAGCAATAAGCCAAGTCCGAAGTAACAAATCTATGAACAGCGCACACTGACACCGTACAATTATTACGTAGGCATGCACAGTGTGTGTTGTTTGTGTGGTCGATCAATCGAGATGGAATGCAAAACAGAAGTTGAAATGATTGAAAGAGATGGTGGTCAAGGTGTCAACGTGACACCCAAACAACCCCATGCGATGTTTCGTTGTATTTGCTCTTGTTCATACAAAGAGCCAAGTTTGATGTTAGTGGAAGATGGGTAAGCCACCCCTCAAAGATCTTGTGATCACATCTAGTGGATATTACGTATAACTATATACAAATACGTCCCAACAATCCCTTTCTATCGCATCCCCCAAGTCACGTCGCTCTCGTCCAACCAATTCAAGTCCTTTCACACCAATGTGTGTTTTTTTTTTAATAATTAGATTAGGTATCGGCTTAGTCTAAACCCTTATGTACTCATCCTAAGAAGCTTGAGGATGTATATTTGGAATCTCAAGATTTCTCAGGTTCTTACGTAGCCTGTACACTTTTGCGTATAAGGAATCTTCACAGATTGTTCAGCTGATGATTGATCACTGGCTCTTTCTGCTCAACATCAGGTTCTCATCAGCCCCCAGATTTTCTAGTAGCTCCAACTTTCACACTGTCGTTGGAAACGAGGCGTCCGTAATTGATCCGATCAAGAAGCTGTGCCCAAGGGGCTAGAGGATCATCAATAAAAACATGCCTATTTCTTCTCTTTTGACGTGACTCAAACTCAAGGCCTTCTTTTTAGGGACAATCTTAAGTGAAAAATTTGGTCTACCCCTTGTTGTCCTTTTACACCAATGTTTAAAATCGCTTGCTTGGGTTCACACGAAGAGCGCACCCTACCCTCTTTTGAATGTAAGTTTACGTTTGATATTCAATAACAGTCAAGTCGGACGCAGCTCTTTGGTCTATGGCTTCTCAAGAAAGTTTGCGTTATTTTGGGTTGATAACGTATCAGAAACAAATTTTAAAACGTGTTTTTTTTTTCTAATTCAAAGTTTTAAATATATTTTAGAAGTAGTTCAGTTAATAACAGACTTTTCAAAGAGCCTATAATGTTAAAAATCATGTTACCAATTGAGATTTTTAGGAATTCACCCTTTCATTTCGCATTAATTTGTCATAGTAATTAATTGTTAGATAATTTATTTAAACAATGTATTTAAAAATTATTTTATATGAACTCAAGGGATGTAGTTGAGTGGCAGGGACTCCTCCATTCTTAACCAAAAGTCAAGGGTTCGATCTCTGACTTTGGGTATGGAGCAGCCTTAAATCCTTGGACTAGCTGTCCCACTCTGTGAGGTGCCTACAAACCAGCGAGGGGATTAGTCACTGGGTCCGCTAGTGGATACCCTGGTCTAAGACCAAAAAAAATATTTTATATTTTATATTTTATTTTATTTAAAATACTATGAAAAATATGTGCCAAAAAACTTTATCAAAATTTGATGGCTTCCTTAGCCTTGAAAGTATAGAGAGGTCTTAAACTAAAAAGCTGTTAGTCGAATACACCTATCAGATGAAGATTCTATTACTATCATGGTTTATTATAAAAAACTATTCATGTTTTAGTCAAGGTAAAACCTTTTCTTTTTAATTAACTTTGGAATGTTAATTAGTGGCGAAAATTAAGAAGCTGAATATGTAAAATATGCCTTGATATTTAGTGGAAAGTGAAACTCCAAAAGCTAATTGATGTTCGATGGGCACATAAAACTGACATTACACTCAAAATGGTCAAAGATATTGGTTGGGAGATAAATATACAGCTATCTAAAAGATAAACTAAATATTAATGACAAGAAATAACTCTTCAAAATATAGAAGTAGAAAAATATGAGAAAAATTAACGATGAAATAAACATTAAGATTGAACATAAAAACCCTCCAATGTAGAGGGAAAAATTACAGTACAAACTGATAAATAAATCCACTAAACTCAATAAAGATTTACGGAAAAAAAAAATGATCTCTCACCTCCCACAATAACAAGTTGTCTCACAAAGTTTTAGGATTAAAACTAAAATTGATATCACATTCAAAAAACCCTCAAACTAATCCCAAAAATAATCAAACAAAGATGAGCATCTACCACTCTTTGTCATCTTACTGTTTTTCCTCACTTTTGGACATTGTGACCGCACTCTCCATCTCTTGTTTACTTGAAGCAAGACTTAGCTATTTGTAGGCACCTTTGGCTTGATAATTTAAAACCTCGAACTTTTCCTTTCATTTCAATATAAATTTTTATTTTAGGTGAATATTATTTTCAAGATGACTAGTGAATTTGAGTAAATCATATTTCTGCTTGAATAGTAATTTTTGGAGACCCAGCCCCAAAATATCAAAAATATCTGGAATAAGTATTAGAGTTTAATAATGGAAACAAATAGAAAATAAGTCTGATGTGATAAATTTCAGGAGTTCCAAAAGTTTAGGATAAAAATGTCCTTTTTAGAAAATAATGGATATTGATGATTTTAAACCCATTCATTTTTTTAAGCATCTAATCAATAAGTATTGACCCTAATTTGTGTATTTCATGGTCAATTTGATGATAAGATAGTTGTGGAATATTTTCCAAATTTAATTTGTTTAGCTGGTGAATTAAATTCATTAAAGGACAATTTGGTCTTTTGTATAAAATGGTATTAGTGGATTAATAAATCACACTTAATGACTAATTAGAGGATTTCTTAAGGGTTAAGAATCATTAATTACATGGTGATGAGTCGTTAGAGATGATCAACGAGAAAATGACGTGTAATGTGCTAAATGAGTATAAAAAGCAAAATGTAGTCATAAATTGCTTCCTTTGGTGTGTTAATTGTGACAGTGAAAAAGAAAAGGAAAAGAAGAGAAACTAAGGTGGGATTTCGTCCAAGGAGAAGAGAAAGAAGAGGGCAGTTGTTAATAGATTTTGAGTGTGATTTGGAGAAATTTTGATCAAGTCTAAGTATTTATCCAATACCCAAGAGATTGAAAGAAAAAGTGGTAAATTTTCTTAGCTTAAGTTACTAGTTTTGTGGGTTTTTGAGTGAGATGGATTTATTTATAATCAATGGTGTTTTTTGACTTGCCATGGAGTAGATAATAAGCTTGGAAGCATTTAAGGATAGAAAGCAAGAAAGTAAACCAAGAGATCAAGCTTGAAAGAATTGGTCAAGTTTAGATTTTTGTAATTAAAATTGGTTTGATTTCATTTTTATATGTTAGGACTTCAATTAATATATGTAGGAAGCTGATTAGTGTGTTGAAAATAAAAATGAAATTGATTGATGGCTTTGATGATGAATTTGTACTAGGTGAAGTTTATGTAAGTTTGAGGATTTAGTGGTTAAATGGTTAGGGATGATATTATATGAATTGAACAATGTTATAGGTTTTAAAACATGTATTTATGATATGATATATTAAGAAAATGGTAGGATAATTGATGTGTACCAATTTGGCCAAGCTAGAAAATTATTGGAGAAAAATTGTAATGTTTAGTTTGATGTGTTTGGATTATGCTTGGCATGGATCTTAGGTAAATTGTGTTGAAAAAATTGAAAAGAAAATGAAATAATTATATATATATATATATACACACACACGCACACACACATATACACACACACATGTGGTGAGGGCAATTCGACCTTAATAGGAAATGTAGTTGTTAGTGTGAGTTGTTGAAGTTTGATTATGATTATAGCGTAAATAAGCCAAAATTTTAAGGTTATTATTGTGAAAAATCAAATGGAAAAAAAGTTAGCATTAATAGCATTACATATTTGGCCATATAGTGAATTAATTAGGTGAGAAAGTGTTTTGAAGAAATTGATAAATTAGAGTGGGTAAAAGATGATATTTAAGTAATTTTTGAAGTTAGATTTTGAAATGGAGAACAATAGATTAGCTTACGGAAGTTAAAGTGGAAATAAGATTAGCCTACGTGTTACGTGATTAAACACTAATCTCGAATTCGGTTAAACTGAAAATATAGTTTTAATGCCTTATTTTCGAATTTGGAAATAAATTTCTAAGCGAAATGTGATTTTTGTAGATAAAGGAGAGGCACAGAACACGTGAGTGTGCTTAGCAATAAATTTACAAAATAGTGTGTGTATTTAAATTATTTTATATAAATAAATTCTTTGCAAAAGAATTGATGACATGTAATTTTAAATTATGCATTAAATTGTATGATCATGAATTGTATTAGTATTGTTATAAATATAAAATCCTCCCATAATTGATTTCGAAAATAATATGAGTTGTAAATGTATGAGTTGCTTTTTATTTACCAAGTAGTTTAAATTCTATACCAAAAATTAAGGTATTAAGAAAATTAAAATTTTAGCCTATGGTACGCCTTGATGGTATTAAGGTTTACCGATCAGAGTATCCTAAAATATGCATAGCAGTGTCTAGGGGGTCAGTTACTAACAATGGGTGATATATAGAGAGCTAGTCAAAATTGTTAAGAGTAAGCGATGTAGAACTAGTTCTGTAACTATTGCTTTATAGCGGTTAACCTATTGCGGATAAGTGGTGTAAAACCAACTCTGCAACTAGTGGTTAACAATTTCAGGTAAGCAATGTAAAACTAGCTTCGTGACTTGATGCCTAGGGTACTGTGTGGTAAAAAAAAACAGTGGTGGGCTATGTTGTGTAAGAAAATTTATGAAATTAATAATGCTGCCATTATTTAATTTAAAAGTAATTTTAATTTGTTTTCAAGAAGCTTATATGTTTTATATTGGTATTGTATTATACGAAATGAAATGAAATTGTTTTAGGGAGGTTGAAATTGTTAAATATGATTTGGAAAAAAAATCTAACACTTACTAAACTCATTTAGCTTACATTATATTTTATGTTTTAAAATAAAACCTCATAATAAAAAAACTCTGTTGTTTATATTTATTAATATTGAGTTAAGGCTTTTCGTTAAAAGAGCAATACGTCTAGCTCCACTGGAACTTTCCAGTTGGATCACACATCGACTGGAGGGCACTCGTGAGATGCCTGTAGGCCGTCTAGTCATTTCAGGAGAGGGGCTTGTCAAATAACTTCAAAATCGTAACTGAACTCAACTAGCTGGAACACATCTTCTACTAATCAGATTATATCACATTATCTAATAAGATGATATCCTCATCTAGATAAGACTCTATTTGATAGGATTTATCTACATCCCAACTAACAAGATAAGAGATTTCATCTATCTAGGAATGATACATCTATATCCATGAAGATCTCCATTATCTTCACATGATCCTCCCACATGGTCTTTATCTTTTAGAAGTGATGTCTATCTACTGTGATCTTATCTCCCGCATCATCAAAGATCTCAAAATAGGGCTGGACACTTAATAATCTCTCCATCCATCCTAAATATATGAAAGAAATGTTTTTCTCCATCACCTACTTGAGATTCATCTGACAAGCTTACAACAATGCCCATGCTTGTTTCTAGGAACCACTTTAATCGACATATCAGCACCATTCAAATCACGAACCTCAACTAATGATATCTAACATCTTCACAAAATGTAACTTCTTGCACATCGTCAGGCTCCCCCTCAGTAGTAAGTAACAGGTAATCTAAACTTGGATACCTTCTAGAAGGCCTTTTCTCCTTTGTCACCCTTCGAAGTTGTGTTTCATCGGCTTTTGTATCTCATTGCTTCCTCTGCTCATTATCCTCAATAAAGTCACAGACATTTGAATGCACCAACTCTAATAACCTTGACTTCTTGCAAATCTTCTCTTAAAAGATATTTTATGTTGCTTTCGACCCAAACAATGATTGCAAGGATTAAGTAATTGTGAGTTCTTAACTGAGACAAAGGATTTTCCAACCAGCAGCTTTAATCCCTTCTTACTCATGTGTCTTAATTGTTGATGCCAAAGATTCAGTGAAGATTCCTCTTCGACTGTGTATAGATTAGTTCTTCACCACCACACACCTTTAAATGTGTCTTGTACAACATAACTCTCCTCAAGCTATCGTCATTACGCCTTTGACTAATTGATGTCTAATAAGCACATAAAACCGACAGCACACTCACAACGATCGAAGATATTAAGGAGTCAGAAGCAGACCGATACTCGTGACAAGAGTGAGATAGGTGTCAAACTTGTGATATAATTTTCAAAGATACATATAAATAGAGTTTCAATGTCGTTATGATTCAAGTAGAATTTTATTAACTTTAGACTTACGTGGAAATAAAGTTGTATTATCCTTAAACTTCTCACATATAGCTCTAGTTTATAAATTTTTGTATAAAAGTTATATAAAGATTATGGTTGTCAAATTATTCTCTTTGTATTATATTTTTTATAGTAATAAACAAGTCTATCTCCTTACCCGTAGACTTTGGTCATATAATTGGTTAAATCACATGAATTTTATATTTTTTCTTCGTTTATTTTCTTCCTATATTACTTTTGTTTGCATGTATCAGAGCTAAGGTTGTTCTATTATGATGTTTTTTCACAAGTTCAATATTAACAAATTTAATAAATCGAGTTATTTACTCCATGGATAGTAAACATGAGGATGGTTCTTGTCAGCAGGGATGCACAATAACATTAGAAAAAGAAGAAACATGATAGAGAATTTGGGGGTATAAAAAAAGGAAAATATTTTATCAAAGGTTTACAACGCAATACTATTAAGTTTGAGAGACGAGGTTTTGAGAGAGGTAGTTAATGAAATAAATGTTATTTCATTATAGAAACAACTTGAAAGTAAATATTAGAAGAAATCACTTATAATCCTTTATATC
>JAOSBP010000006.1:23656628-23668608 GCA_027563825.1 Erythroxylum mucronatum | reverse complement strand
AAGTTATAGAGGAATTTCATAGCTTTCCAACGATGTATAATATGCCATTTTTGGATGTGGGAGTTGAAAGATGTGAATTTTTGAAGTTTGGGTGCTGTCTAGGATGGCAATTTCGGGACATCAACTTTGAGTGGAATTTTGACCCTCATAAGGGTAGAATTTGTTTATGAAGTCTTCATGAAGGTGGTAGTTTATATTTTTATCTTTTCATTGATATAAAGTATGACATTTTTGGACAATGGACCTGAAAGATATGAATTTTAGAAGTTATGTTACTGTTTAGGATGACATTTATCAGACAACCAATTTTAGGTGAGTTTTTACTCCTTTAGAGGCCGAATTGGTTTTTAAGTCCTTCGTGGAAGTTGTAGAGCTTCCTTTTAGCTTTCCATTGATACTAAATTTGTAAATTTTGGAGTTCTGGGTCAATAGTTATGAATTGTGGAAGTTGGGATGTCGGAAGAAGAAAGACCAAGAGTTTCCAGTTGATCATTATAGGATTAGTCGACTAATAGTCTTTGACCAG
Source organism: Erythroxylum mucronatum (assembly GCA_027563825.1). NCBI lineage: Eukaryota > Viridiplantae > Streptophyta > Magnoliopsida > Malpighiales > Erythroxylaceae > Erythroxylum > Erythroxylum mucronatum. The sequence continues at coordinate 23,668,082 of JAOSBP010000006.1, read as the reverse complement.
TCGACTAATCGTCATGTTTTTACTTGCATTAGTTGACTAATAGTCTTCGACCAGTCAACTATTGTCATGTTTCTCCCTGACCCGACCTCTCTCCACTCTTTTGCTTATAACTTTTTCGTCCGACCTCCGATTGACCTGATTTTTAAAGTGTTAGATTCCTAAGACTTTCCTCTACCTCTCCATAAAAATTTATAGCTGTTGACATTAATTTGAAAAAGATGAATTGAATCAAAGTGAGAGGATCGGTTGAAAAAGTCTGAACATGCTTCAGTATTTTGGAGATTTCTCGATCTATAGAGATCCGAATGAGGTGATTCTTGTTTCTAAACAAACTAGAGACTAAGAGCTACTATTGTGATGAAGTCAATTGTGATTTAGTGATTTCTTTGTGTGGGCTCGCTTTGTGACTTTAGATGTTATGAGAAATTTGATGAACCGATGATGGCTTATGAGGGTTAAATGAATTAACCCTACAAGGTAAGACGTACATGTTTCATATTTCCGAAGAGTGTGGAAAAAAATACTAATGAGTAATGAAGAAGATCACGTTTCATGATTTCGCAAGCGTTGGATTCCGGACTCAAGCGGGATCCAACACCTGTACTGGTCAGAGATGTTAAAGAGATAGGCATTAGACTTATATTGGTTAAAGACGTTAAGGTGTAAGAAGCAAATTGACATTAGTATTAAGATAAGATAAGATAAGTGCCATACTTGTGATATGATTTTCGAGAATAAATAGAAATAGAGTTTTAATATTGTTATGCTTATATATAAATAGAATTCAATTGACCTTAAACTTCTATAAATATAAAGTTAGATTATCCTTAGACTTCTTGCATGTAAATATATTATATAACTACCTTGATAAGAGTTGTATAAAGAGTGTGGTTGTTAAACTATTCTCCTTATATTGTTCTTCTCACAATAATAAAACAAGTTTATCTCCTTATCCATGAATTTAGTTTACATAATTGGTCAAACCACATAAATTATATGTTTTTGTTTTGTTTATTTTCTATGTTGCTTTTGTATATGCAAAATTTAGTTAGAATAATTAGTATCTCAACAATGTATAAAGAAGAATTTATTATTAAATAGTTAGCTAATAATTGACATTAAGCTCCAAATATAAGGTCACCCATAAACATGGAGAAGCGAACTTAAATTGATTAGTTTTCATGTTTCTTATATAAATTCAATATTTTTGGTAAGATTAAAAATACATAACATTTTTATTTTATTTTATTAATATTATTCTTTTCATTAGAAGCCACTCTTTTTTTACTCCTTTCTTTTTTAAATAAATAATTTATGAAATATCAACACAGTAATAATTTTCAATTTACTAATATAAAAAATTAAAATATTTTTTAAATAATAAAAATGAACTTTGGTAGCAAATTATAATCTTTAGTTATATTGTATCAAATGTAATTTTATGTTACAACAAATTGAGACTTAGGCCGGTTCTTAAAAATTAGAATAGACAAGTATGCGACAATTTTTAGTAGAATGTTAGGAGGGCTAAAGATGAATTGTTGGTCAACGAAAGACTACTAGAAGAAGAGGGCTTAGGAACTGTTAGGGAGGTCTATCATCTAGCTTGGGCTCAATACAAACAGGTGTTATTGGAGGAAGAATATTTTTGACATCAAATAACTAAGATTTAGTGGATGAAGGAGGGTACTCAAATACAAAATTCTTCCATGCAATTGTAAAAGAAAGAAGGATTCACTCAGTGGTTCATTGAGTGCAGGGAAATGATGCAGAATGAGTTACTGATTCTCAGGGTATTCAGGCTGAGGGAGTTCATTATTTTAGCCATTTATTGTAAAATGGGGGAAATGATGTAGATGCTACAGACATCTTGGTGAATAGGGTGGTTGAGTTGGTGTTGTTGGATGCTAAGAATGAAGACTTACAGGAAATGCCAGTATTAAAAGAAATTCTCGTGGTAATAGGGGAGATGGATGTTGATAGTGCAGCAGGCCCAAATGACTTCAGTGGGAAGTTCTTTACTCATTGTTGGGAGGTAGTGGAAAGTGACTTAGTGACCATAGTGCAACAATTCTTTATGGGAGGAGACCTTCCTAGAACTTACACATCTACCCATCTGGTACTAACTCCGAAGATTTTCAATGCATCTTCTTTTACAGAGTATAGGCCAATTAGTCTGTGTAACTTCTTTCAAAGGGTGATCTCTAAGTTGATCGTAAATAGGCTGCATTTGATTATGCCAAAAATTATATCTCCTTAATAAGTGGCTTTTTTACCTGGGCAATTAATCTTTGGTAACATTTTGTTGACTCAAGAAATATGTTCATATATGAATAAAAAGATAAGAGGTGCAAATGTATTGCTTAAGTTAGATATGACAAAGGAATATGACAGAGTGTCCTGGCTTTTTCTAATTAAAGTGTTGCGCCGCTTTAGGTTTGGGAGCAATTTATAGATTGGTTTTAGAGGTTGATTTCAAATTGTTGGTTTTTAGTATTGGTAAATGTAGTGCCATCAAGATATTTCACTCATCACGAGGTTTGAGATAAGGTAACCCTTTATCTCTAGCTCTTGTTACTATTAGAGCTGAAGTTTTGACAAGAGTACTGAATAATCTTCCATAAACAATTGCAGTTGCTATTCCTAGGGGTTGTTTTAGGGTGACACATCTCTCCTTTGTTGATGTTATATTATTTTTTGCATATGGCTAAGATCGTCCCTCACAGCAGTCAGGCAGGCATTGGAAGAATATGAAAGGTGTTCTAGCTAGTTAGTTAGCACTAATAAAAGTAGTTTTTATATGGGCAAATGCTCTCAGACAAGAAAAAATTTGATTATGCATATCATTGGTATCTAACGCCTTTAATCCTAGTTCACGTATCTTGGATTCCCCATTTATTAGGGAAGGAAAAGGTTTGAGTTTTTTAATATATTGGTAGATGAAGTCACTTATAAACTATCTCACTAGGCAAGTAATCCGCTCAATGGAAGGAAGACTGACTCTGCTTCGATCAGTTTTACATTCTCTTCCAATACAAGTCTTGGCTGCAGCGAACCCCCCACTAGGGATTTTGACTAAATTGGAAAAAACACTTGCAAATTTTCAATGGAGGGTAGCTGAAGGAGGGCCTAAGCATCATTGGGTCGCATGGAAATCATTATATCTTCTAGTGGAGGAAGATGGTATTGGTTTGTGGCATTTGTATGACATATACTTGGCTTTCTCAGCTAAGTTGTGGTGGAAATATCTAGTAGTTAATTCTTTATGGGCATCCTTCCTAGTGTCTAAGTATAGGACTCGAGACGATCCGGAGGAGATTCAACTTAGACTAATGGACTCTCTAACTTGGAAATGAATGCTCGCTATTTGTGGGTAGATTCAAGATTGTATTGTTCATTTTGGTAATAAACTCATTTGGAAGGACGCCACCGCTGGGGAATTCTCAATGACTTTTGCATATAATCGTGTTAGAGATGTGGGTACATGAACTATAATAGGTTGTAATATTTGGCATAAAGGGATTCCTATGAAAGTATCAATTTTCATGCTGCGCTTGTGGAAAAACAAGCTTCCTTAGGATATTCCCTTGCGAAGGCTAGGGGTTCTTAAACCTTCGAGATACAACTGTTGGCAAAATGGTTGCAAAGAATCTTTGGACCATGTGTTCCTTTTTGGTGATTGTGCTAGGCACCTTTGGTGATTTTCAGGTATGCCCTTTAGTTTAGCGGATCCATGCTTTAGGTATAGAGATATGTTAATGCGGTGGTGGTCAGTTGGAGGCAATTCGGCTATGAGATTGGTCTTTCATATGATGCCATCCTTCGTTAGCTGGAGTATTTGGAAGATGCGTTGCTCGACAAAATTTGATGGATCACCTCCTCCTATCTCTTTGATGATATCAGAGATTATTGATTCTATCTCTTATGTTTTACAGGATACTCTTTCTTTAGTCATTTCAGGTAAACAGTGGCAAGATGTGGTGGAGGCTGTTGAAAGATATGTTCGGCTCCTCAAGGTTTCCTTAGTGCATTGGTGTAAACCCTCCTTGGGATTTCTAAAGTTGAATATTGATGGTTCATTGAGAGGGAACCCAGGGCTAGGTGGAGGTGGTAGGATTGTTCGTGATGAGTTAAGAAGGTGTGTATTGGCATTCATGTTCCCTATGCAACATGTTATAAATCTAGAAGTAGAAACATAATCTCTTTTATAAGGATTGAGGCTTTGTGTTGAATTACTAGCCAATTCTCAAGTAATAGTTGAGTTAGACTCCAAAGTTTTGGTTGACATATGCTTTGGTAGAGCTCAGATTCCATGGAAGTTAGCAGATTGGTTAACTGAGGTGCTAAGGTTCTCTTTTGTGGATGGTTTCTTCATTGTTATAGAGAGGCAAATGAAACAACATATTTCTTGGCAAATTTGGGAAGTTCGTTGGAGGGTTTGACCAACTACAGTACTCAATCACTGATACCTCATTCCTTGAGGGGTATATTGACTTTAGATAGGTCAGACTTGCCTTCACTAAGAGCTGTAATAGATAATAGTGATATTAGCATTTGTAATTTCTTTATATTTTCACGTCTTTGATGGTTGGCATCTAGTGTTGTTTATTTGTTAATTCCACCTTTAATTGTTTCAGGCAGGTTAGGTTTATGCCCCCTGCTATTTAATTTTCACTTTTCTTGTTAATAAAATAAGGTATCCATCCCCTCCAGGGTGTTGTCTCTGGTTGATTAAAAAATATATTACATATAATCATACTTAATATATTTTTAAATTGTTAGAATAATTTTAAGGGATTGTTGATTAAGTAATGATATATCATTCTATTTGAGAAGTTATCATAAATTGAGTTTGTATATAATAAATAAGTAGATAATTGCAAATTCCCTTCTGAATCTTTTTAAATTAATAAATATTACTAAATGGTTAATTTTTAAAAACATTTGTCTCAAATATTTTACCTTTTATGATTATTCTAAAACCATTTAAAATAACAAATTTGGTTTAAAGTATTACTTTCATCTAACAATTAGCCTATTTAAGTAATATAAAGTCGTAATTTGTTGGTCTTCAAATGGTAACATATGGGGTGAATTGTATGCTCACTTTTTGTTATATCTAAAACTTAATGAATGAATATCTTATCTAATAAAAATTCAAATAAAATAATCACAAAATAAATATAATAATAACATAAAGTAGGATAAAATAAATAAGAATCAATTGATAATTATTTGACTAAAACATTCAATATCTTCTTTTAATGAGTGAAGAGGAACTCTCCATATAATATTTTCTTTGTCACAGGTGAGAAAGACCGTTATAATCATCTTGTTTTTCTAAAGACGAAGAATAAGCTTTTACAAATCTTATTCAATGTCAAGAAGATCACTCGTAATGTGTAGTCCAAGTAATTTCCACAATGGCTACACTAGCATAATTATAGATAACAGAAAACCTCTTTTTCTTGCTTACACTAATAAATTAAGGTTCAATATATTATATGTAAATCTTTAATATAATATGTCAAAGGTTCTTAATAAATCTTTAATATGTCAAAGGTTCTTTTCACATGTCAATTGTAGCCTATTTATATCAAAATTAACTCAAATATTCGTTAAACATATAAACTAATCATTATAGCAATTAGTTTTTAGGCACATTTGACTAATCGTTGCACACCTTCGACTAGTCTATGTCTGTTCAACTAAGATATCCCTTCGCCTAATAGACTATACTCGTTATGTAACTTTTTGTTCTATGATCAATCTAACCAAAACTAAAATATATACTAGTTAAATCCTTACCAAAAATCAAATCCTAATAACACTTTAAGTCACCAAGTTTTAACACTTCAAAATTTTCAAAAGCATCAAAACATCCTATTTTGATAAAAATTTGATTTAGAACCACTTTAAAAGTAAAAAACTTTTTGAAAATTAAGAAGATTTCTTTAATATTCAAAAAGAAATTCTTTTAATTATAAAATGATTTATGCTTTATACCTAAATGTAAATGATGATGCAATGTTTGAGCTCTTAATTTATTAAAATGACATAAATAAGGCTATAAAAATATTACATTAATTTGTTATATCTTAAGGATCCCTCATTTCTATTCTTCGGTTGAATTGCCTTGAAACTCTCTTAACTGGTGTATAGGCTCCATATTACTTTTTCTTTCTTTATCTTTTAATTACTCAATTGATTCAATTAGCTCATTTGCTTACTTTACTTTTCTATTGAACTTGATTTTTCATCTTTTACTTAAATCTTTAACAAAATAACTTATTAATATCACTAAACATAAAAAAGTGTAAAAGACATAAAAGTTTCCTATGGTTTAAGGAACTTTAGAAAAACTCTCTAATTTTTAAAATTCTAAAAACATTCCTTCTAGTTTTTAATTAGAAAAATCCCCTTCTCCTAAACTTTTAATTAAAAAAGTAACAATAATCAACACGTGGTATAAAATTTCATATGTGGACTAATCAAATGTCACTAATATGATATTCTAACTCAGTTTTTAAACCTGACCCAAGATAATTAAACTCAACTTAAATTAATAATTTAAGATAACTGTAATAATTTATTAAATTATTTTAGGTTTAAATAGTTCAATTCGAGTTTAAGAGCCAAGGTTGATTGTCATATAACTAACATTTGATTAGTTTATGTGTGATGTTCATGTCATATGTATATTATCATTATTTTTTAACCAAAGTCTAAGAATTTTTTTTAAAAAAACTAAAGATTGTAAGGAGTTCTTTTGAGAATTTTAGATATTAATGAGTTTTTCTAAAGTTTCTTAAACTACTTGAGAGCTCCATGTCTTTTACCCCATAAAAATGTTAATTATCTCTTGTGTTGTTATCATTAAAATGATGAGTTAGAATTTCACTTTCCAAAATAATTAATTTAATTTTAGCATTTAAAATAATTTATTCAATTATAAATAAAAATTTAAAATTCAAATAAAGAAAGTTTATTGTTACAACTTGAAAAAAATTTAAATATAAAGAACAAAAACATCAAATTGACAATGAAGTAAATTTCGTAAACTAATAGAAAAGACAAACATTAATTAAGAAATAGGTTAATAAAAAGATTTCCAAACACGATTCCTATGTATGTATTATTTTTTCAAGTGTATCCTACATTCCTTTTAGACTTGTGAAGGATAGTTTATTTCTTCTGAAGGCATTCCCAATCTAACTTACATGTACGTATATTGTTCAAGGCTTAAGATCCTTAATCGTAATGCATTTGAGTAATTATTAAACAAATGTAAGATATGGGAATACCATCAATTGTGATTAGCAAATATATGTTTAATATGATTTTAATATCTTCCTTTTAAGATAAATAGATTGGAAACATACACATGTGTATATATAACTCATAAACTATAACAAAAGATTATTCTTTGGTGAAAAAAATGGAGACTAGTAAGAGAAACCCTTCCTTGTCATTAATACGATTCCATTTTCATAGTGGTTTGTACTCAATTTCTCCTTGATCTTCTTCTTAATCTACTTCTTTTGCTTGCAGACTTTATACCCCTCTTCTGTGACTCCTTCATTCTGTGTTTCCCCTTTTTTTGCTCTATATTAATTGTTCACTCTTATTTTCCAAACTATAAGGTGATAAACTTCACTTTGGTGCTTTTTCTAATTCCTCTAGTACATTCTTCTCCTTTGATTCCTTCAACTTCATCTCTTCATCATACCTTGTTTATTTGATCTCTGCTTTTTCCCTCACTTCTCTGATTGAACTTTAACTCTCACTTTGGTAGTGTTCTTTGTCTCCTTTCCATTTAAGGGGCTAACTTCCAATTTTTGCAACTTCCTTTTTCCATCTTTCCTTTTAAATATGTATCTTCCTTCGACTTGTTTCCCCTTTTTAGTTGAGGCTATCCAGCTTAAATAAACTCTACATAAGCCGGTTAAGGGATCTTTTTCAACTTCTCTCCCCTCTTCTATCAGTGTGATTCCTAATGTTGATTCTGGTGAGTTGAAAAATAACTTTAAGAAAACATAGTGTCAGATTATTAGTGATGTATCTCTAATAGACAAGTTATCCTACTTCTTCAAATGAAGAAGGAAAATTATAGTCACTCCTTTTAAGGAAATTCTACAACAAAGTGTGGCCAAATGTAATACATGTTCGGTTGATATTTTTTGTTGATAAAAGACCTATCTTCCCTTTTTGTGCAAGTTTGGTAAAATTTTCATTAAAAAAATAAGGCTAATAGAAACTCTAAACAATTAGTAGACACTTTTTGTATTCAAATTTGCATCAATTGAGGAGACAAAGGATATTAGGAAAATGTCCATGGAACATGAATGAAAATAAATTTTCTTCAAATATAAGCCCCTAGATTGCAGTTAGATCAATTGAAGCTTAAACAAATTCCTATTTGGATCAATATTTATAACGTTCCATTTGAATGTTAGTCTATAACAAGTCTAAGCTATCTTACAAGTTATATAGGGAGACCTTTATGCATGGATGAATTCACAACTATTATAAAAAGGATTGGCTTTACAAGGTTATATATTGAACCAGTATAATTCAAAACCTATCATAAACTATCCCCATTATGAGGCTGAATAAATTAAAATAACTGGTAGAGGATTCAATACTCGTCTCTTATCATTGGAAACCATCTCTTAAACAATAGTGTAAAGAGTAAAAAATAACAGGAAAAATATTTTTCAAGGGATATTGTTATAAGTTAATAGGACTAAACAATTCAAACACCAAAAGAACTTAAGAGGATTTGAATTTGTTATAAAATATAACTGAAAGTGATGGATATGTTTCTTTTATAATGAAAAAATAGGAAAGTTAATGAAGAAAGAAGTATATAACTAAAATATGGCACAAAACCATGAAGTACTTGCTTAACCTAAAGAAAAGGAAAATATTCCTTTCTCAAACTAAATAGAAATGAGAGCCTCTATTCTTATTACCAATGAAAATAATATGAGCAAGGATGGTAATGATATCATCAATCTTAAAGCCTCATATGCAAATGCAACCACTTTGAATGAAAGTAAAGCTAATGAATATAATCTATATATTTTCACTCAAGATTTAAAAAGGAGATCAAGACAGAAGGCCAAAGCCAATGAACCCTTTAAACCCTCAAGCATCATCTAATGTCAGTCTTAGATTGGAATTTTAAGGGCATCAACAACCCCAAAAAGAAACAAGTAATTTAGACTACCCAAAAAGAAACAAGTAATTTAGACTATCTCTTACAAAAATGCCCATGCGAATTAGACTTTAGAAACTAATTTGAAGGAAAATCAATGAAAAAAATTATGGTTTATCAAAAACAACTAAAATATTATTCCCAATCATTATGCACATTATAATGGGAGAAATGTAACAACTTATGATCCATATAAACTTGAGATTCTAGATTATTCCATTAATGAGTAAGCCATTCACCTATATTTTGAAATTAAGATGAGTAAGTGATGATGTTATCTTATATTTTAAACTGCAAGTGCAGGGTGTATTTCTTCCAGCTACCACTAGCAAGTATCATTTTATTTGATGATGACTAAAATTACTTATACTTATTGTCTTTCTATTATCTATTCTAATAAATTGTTGAGATGATAATTAATCAAATGAAAAATTAAAATAATAAACTAAAATAAATCAACACAATTGACTAACTAGAACAAAGATTAAACTAAGAAACAATAAAAAGAAGTGTTACTTGGACTTTAAATCCCTTTATGACTTCTCATGCAATTATGATTTCACTAATTACTTTAATCTATAGTCTGTTGGACTATAGAAATTCCACAGTTATGCTAATATTTTTCTCAAGACTATTAATATATAATCCTTGATTAATTAACTGAAATATCTTTCTAGTTAAAACCCCTAAGATTGCATCAATCGATTCATAAATTTCACTATTAGGTTTGATCCTAATATAGAGGATTTATGTCAATTTATCTATAGATTTGTATGCAACTTATTTCAATTATTGTAAATCTATTCATAGAAAATGATTTCTTAATCTTAATTGCATAAAACCATATATGAAATAATACACCAGCAATATTAATTCAAAATAATTAAAAATACATAATTGAATCTCAATAAAAATAAAGAGAATTAAAATTAAAATAAAATCATTACAAGGTCTATCCTAGGGATCATCTTCTCCAATTACCAACAAACATTTAGTTCATAATCATAGTATCAAGATTAAAGGATAAATAGAAAAATAAAGGAACTATGAAGAGATCACTTTCAATCTTCATGAAATCCACTTTAGATTGATGGAAATTCACTCTAAATATGTTCTCTTACTTATTCTTCATTCTCTCTCTTATCTTAGGCTGCCAACATATGTCTTTTCAGGCCTTTTTTTGAGCCTCCTAAGAACCCTTTAGACCTCTCCTTGTTTTCTCTTTGTTTTGCCCTTTTATTGCTTAAAATTAGGGTTTTTAGATTAGACACATCACCCACACTATCATGTATATGATCATGTCCTTTAATCTTGTTTTAATTCTTTGATAATTATGTAGAAACATGGTCTTAGAGAGCTATACATTCATATTCATGGTCGTGTGGCTCCACATGATTTTATCCTTTAAGGACAAATTTAATCTTTCATTTTTTGCCTCGATTTCATCCAATTTTAACTCTTTTTGACCCATAATGGCAATTAGGACTACAAATATAATATGAATGAACTAAGTACCAATTATAATAAGAAACTCTTAAATAAACAAACAAAATGCACTAAACATGGGATTAGAAATATAATCTATTTGACATTTATCAAACACCTCCACAGTTAACCATTTGTTTGCCCTCAAGTAAGGGCCCGTTTGGTTGAGCTTTTATCAGTAGAGCTTTTCTGAGAAGAGTTTTTTTAAAAAACCAGTTGACTGTTTAGTTGTCAATTAAAAAAATAGCTTTTTAAAAAGAGCTTTATACAGTAGACTATTTGGTAACATAAAAATAAAAAGCACTTTTATTAATTTTAACTGTATTTTATTTTCTAATAAAATTATTTATGCTAAATAATATTTAAAGTATACTAAACAATATGCAAAGTACTATCTTGTAGGAAATAATTTAAAGAGATGTCTTATTTTCTTGTAGGAAATAAAATTAATATGAAAAATAAATATTAAAACATGCAAAAAAGTTAAATAATATTATAATCCAAAAATAAATATTCAAGCTGAAATAGTTAAATGCATAATAAACTATGCATTTTATCGTAATATAAGAAGATTTGCAATATGTTCCCTCGCATCATTCATCTCGGTATTTTGTGGCTCGTCTAAATGATTTCCTTCAACGTCTTCATTTTTATTGATCTCTTCATTTGTAAGAAGTAATTCATCATCTTCATCATAGGGAGAAAACTCTTCATCCTTTTGAGCATTTAACCTTATAAAATTGTGAATG
>JAOSBP010000006.1:23631420-23646696 GCA_027563825.1 Erythroxylum mucronatum | reverse complement strand
GTATCACTTTCAAACTGAAAAGTGTTTTCGAGCTTTGTTACAGAAATGATAGCTCTAATTGTTCGCACAAAATTTCTTAAATATTACTCAGCTTTTAATCTCGCTATGACAAAAGTCCCTAATCTCTTTGACACAACTAGTATTTATAGCCTTCGTCTTCAACTGCTTCTTAAAAATTGCTTCTTGATTCTTTAAAGAAACGGTTATTCAATTGAGTTCTGTAACTAACTCAGACTAATGCTTCCGTCTGCTTTCTAGCGTCTGCTTTCTTGTGTCTGCTTACTAGCGTATGCTTTCTAACGTCTGCTTTCTACTTGGCTTCCGTCTGCTTTTGCTTCGTCTGCTTTTCTACTTAGCTTCCGTCTGCTTTTCAAATAGCTTCTGTCTGCTTTTGCTTCTTTTGCTTTTCTACTTGGCTTCCGTCTGCTTTTTCTTTGCGTCTGCTTTTCATTCATCTACTTTTGTTTATCATCAAAATTATTAATCGTAAAGTCATTTTGACTTAACAATATCCACCATGCCCACATTGCAAAAAAAATCACCCACAAAAAAATATTAGTGGAGGCCTGATATTAAATGTAGAAAATGTGGACAAATGGGGCATATGGTAAAGATTTGCAAGTCACGAAATGAAGAGGCAAAAACAACAACTGAGCAACATCAAAAGGATGAATTATTTTGACACTAAAGCTTTGGAATTACTAAGGCAAGGAGGAGTGTTGAAAATGTGCCTTAGATAATTGCTACAAAATAATTGGTCAATGGACCAAATCTTTAGCATTTTATTCCTTGTTTAAAATAGTTAGTTAAGATGTAGCTGGATATCAGCAACTTTTATTTGATTCTTATGTTTTCAGCTCTATATCAACTATGCAGTGCATTGAAAAAAGATGTGGTTTTTTCAAAAAACATAAAAGCTAGTGTTCTTTTTATCTTCTTCATTTTAGTTGTTAGCCTTCCATCCATCAAAAACCAACAATTAACCTACAAGAATTTTATTGAATTCATGATTCTTATCATCTTTTTCTTGATTATGGTTTGCATTATCATCTTTTTTTTGTTTAATTCTTTTAGTTTTACTTTACTTATTCTATATTCTTCTATAATGCTTGCCTCAAAATGCGTCTATAATGTCATTTCTCTCTGAAGCACAAGCTTGTCCTTAATGTCGAGTTCGAGATAGAGCTAGCAAAATTTGTCCAAGGTTTTCCAAGTGCTTTCGGCAGGTGGCATACCATTTCATTAGACCAAAATTTTTAAGATATCATGGTTGAGGTAAGAGCTGAGAATGTGGAGAGGAGTAGGCTTCACACATCCTTTCATTAAGGTTGGTAATTGAAGTACTGCAGAAGGTCAATCATCAGTGAACTTCTTGAAGAAGAAAATATAAAAGACATCATATATGCAGTCGTGGGGAAAGAACTCTAATTAATAGACAACATTCACAAAGTGACTTAAAATTCTATAAGAGCCACAAAAGCAATGTTTTAAAAATTGAATTGGTTCGGCCAATTTTAAAGTAAAAACTTTGAGTCAACCAATTTTTTATTCAATTTTAATATTCCAATTCAATTTAGTTTAATGATCTTTTATTTTTAAAAACTAATTATCTACTAATTAATCAGCCAGAACGTGGTCAAGTATTTTAGAGTTCCAACAGATATTATGAGCGACCGAGACGTCAGATTTACAGGTTGATTCTGGACATCCCTTTTTAATATGATGGGTTGCGATTTGTAGTTTTCAATGGCAAATCACCCACAGATAGATGGCCAAACAAAAATAAGCAACAGTTTGTTGGAGGAGTACCTACGATATTATGTAAATGTAAGTCAATATAACTGGTTGAGTTTACTTGATACCGCAAAGTTTTGCTATAACTTGCATAGATCTTTGGCTACGGAGAAAACTCCCTTTGAGATTGTGTTGGGACAACAACCTCTCACACCACTTGAGATTACTCAATAAAGGACAGGTGGAAAATGTCCTGTGGCACATAAGTTTGCGATGGAGAAGCAAGAATTATTGGATGAGGCAAGGGATAGTCTTCGGAAAGTTTCTTGACGGATGAACAAGCAGGTGGATCTTCAGAGGAGACCGGTAGAATGTGACGTGGGAGATAAAGTTTTGTTGAAACTAACCCCAAAGATTTGGAAGAAGATCTTGCAAGTTTATAGGGTTTGGTGTCAAAGTACGATGGACCGTTTGAAGTGCTACACAAAGTGGGGAACGTGGCATACAGATTGAAATTGCCAGAGCGATTAAAGGTACAACTACTTTTCATGTTAGTTTTCTCAAACCTCATTATGAGGATGCGTCAGATCCGAATAGAAGTCAAGTGAAGCGAGCTCCACCGATTGTGAGGAAATAATTCGAGAATTAAGTGGAGAAGATCCTAGATCATCGAACAATGGGTCAACACAAAAAGAATTGACAGACCGAGTTCTTGATTCAGTAGAAAGGTAAACCTATCGCGGAAGCTACATGGGAGAAAGATACGACTTCGTGCTAATTGAGGACCAGGTGAACGCCTACATTCAGACTAATTCGACGAAGGCGTTGAATCCATCTGGTGGGGGTGGTTTGCTAGACTCTTAAACTTTGGAGCACTTCTCAGCGACCTTCACGATGTGCCTTAGGAGGAAGGTTAACTGGATTACAAGCATGAGAAAGGCATGCGAAAACACTAAGGCAAACATGGGCGAGTAGGATCGGACTTGATACAAATTTTGGTAGAGTTTCGGACCTTGTGGAGATTGACTCGACCCAAGCTAAGGACTTGATGGACTAAGGACTTGGCCCATGCTCGGATAAATGGACCACGACTAGCGGACTTATTGTGGGAAGCATTGGATCAAGCCAGTGTGCTATATGGGCTTCAGTAAGATCACACTGCATCATCAGCGAATAGAGATCGTGGGGAGATCTTGGATGATGTGGCGACAACTAGGAGTTAGAGTTGCAGTGGAACTCAATATCTGAAGATACTGAAGATCTTTGAGGATAAGGATGCTAGTTTCCTATTTGAATGTAAACTTTATCTTTCTATTATCTTGTAGATTCTATCTTATTAGTTAGAGTCCTATTTGAATAGGGGTGTCATCTAATTAGTCTATGTGATGTAATCTGATAGAGATAGACGTGATCCTAGCACAATCTTAGGCAGTTCAGTTTAAGTGAGATTTTGAATGTAACTTGATTTCCAAGTTAGAGTGCCTATATATAGCTCATTCGAGTTTTGCTCTCCTCATTCAGTCAGAAAGAGTATTCCTTGTATTCTTTTGAGGGAAAGTAATATAAACGATATCTCTCTTGTTTTCTTGTTGCTTTTATTTTGTTATTGCTTTTGTAGCATTATTTCTTTGAGTGTGCGAGACACTTTGAGGGTCGTTAAAGGCTGAAGTCTTGCTTAAGTGGACCTAAGTGAAACTGCTGTACAGAGGGTGTTAGTGATCAACTTCAGTAAAAGTTTGAGTCCCAAAGTGTCCTTTGTATGAAGCAAGTATGTTTAGGTAACGTGGGTTATTACTGGAAATTCATTGTAAAATGTCTAGACTTTCGGTTTTAAGCCTTATAAAATATCATTTGTAACAACTTGTAACAGTTTGGCCTTGTGTGCCCTTTTACCCCACAGAGGTGACAGGTAGGTATAAATGGTTGCTTCCTCCTTAAAGTTTCTCCTTGGACAAATCTGGCTGCATCATTTTTCTCATCATTTGACTTAAAACAATCACCTTTATAGCCAATGCCTTGAAGGTCTCCTTTAATCTTACCAATTTTCAGTAACTTTTCTATCTGTTGGTATCTCCATTTAACATTCTTATCCCTTTTTCTATACTGAACAACTTCAACTTTGTTTCATTTAGCTCATCTTTTATAGATAACAACTTCTTCTCTAGATCTTGAATGGTGTTCTTCATGATAGAGTTTTCCTCTTTCAGCTTCTCATTTTTTCTTACATGTTTGGACTCATTTAACATACATTAACTCATAAGCTTCGCTAATGTCCTCCTTTTTGTAATCTGAGTCACTATCATCACTGTCATAATCTGAACAGAAACTTTGGACTGATTCACCTGTGTTTTCTTGGAGTTTTGGACTGATTCATCTTTATTTGGCCATCAATTTCTTTTCTAGTTGTTTTTAAGCAAGCAACTGGATTTCCTCTATATAAAGCAACCAATGCAACACTATTGGTTACAAATTCTTCTTCACTTCCATACTCACTTTCAAATTTATTCTCTTTCCAAGTAATCGTATAAGACTTCTCTTTTCTCTTCTTCAAAGTGTTAGCACATTTAGCTTGTACATGTCTAAAGTCTTAACATTCATGACATTGAATTTTCTTTACTTTTCTTTCACCTTTTTGAGTTTTAGCTTGTTATTTGAACTTGTTATTTGATGAGCTCACACCATTTTGCTTAAACATGGGTCTGTTTTTCTTCAACTTCTTTAGCCACTTGTTGAAATTTCTTTTCAATAACATTATATCCTCATTCTCTTTATATTCATCTCCTAAGTCATTCACGACTCTTCCAACCTTGGCTTGCAATGTCAATCATTTGTTCTTCTCATGTTTATCTCTCAACAAATTCATCTCAAAGTTTGTAAGAATCTCAATTACTTTATCCAAGGATAATTCATTGATATCATGGGCTTCTTCGATGGCTAATATTTTTTGTATGAATCTTGGAGGCAATGATCTCAAAGTTTTCATGACAAGTTTCAAATTCGAATACTTCTTCCCAAGTTGATGTACGTTTGGCAATGTCACGCAACCTCTCATGGAAGTCTATGATAGTTTCGTTTTCATCCATCTTCAGCTCTTTAAATATAGCGGCCAACATCTGAAGTTTTAAGGCTATTACAAATTTTGATCCCTCATATATTGTTTGTAGAGAACCTCATGCCTCTTTTGCCGATTCATAGGCTAATATCATGGCAAAACGACCTTCATCAACTGCACTAAAGAGGGTGTGCATGGCTTGAGAATTTCCAAAAGCTCCCTCTTCTTTAGCCCTTATCCATTCAGATGAATCTTTAAGAACTGCTTCTCCCTTTTCATCAATCATCATCAGATGTGTCCTGCCATTTAAAACTAAGTTCCATACTTTTGTTCCTTATGCTTGAATGAATAATCTTATCCGTGATTTCTATGTAAGCTAATTGGATCCATCTAGCAATGGTGGCCTCGTGATTGATGCTTCTTCTCTTGTAGCCATAATTATCAAACACGGATCTGCACCAACTTGATGTACCAAATTCTGATTCAGTGAACCTCGCTTTGATATTGATTGAAAATCTGAAAGGACGTGGTTTCGTAAAAATTTTAGTTCAACCTCAGTTGCTTTAAATCGTATTTGTGGTTATTTGATATAAAGCAACTATGTCAACTGCAATTTTTCTAACATAGACGAAAAATAAAAAAATTAAATGTAAAATAAACAAATCAACACTCGAGATTTAGTAACTTAGTTCAGTACACCTTATTTACGTCTGCAAGGCCTTCATCCAACTTAATCACTTTCACCAAAGAACAACAATAATTTTGCTTAAGGCATTACAGAGCTAACTCACCCTACCCTTGACATTATCCCTCGTCCTCATAACCTGTGATAATAAATCACACTCAATAACACAACCACTTTGTGCTAACCTTAACAGAGAATTTTCTAACAACAATGTTTAATAATAAAGATAAGAATTAAGCAACTCAAGTGATTGACACAATAAGAACATAAACAAAAGACACTTGAGATAAGAAAACAACTGCCCTAAAAATGCAGCTTCATCAACTGAAAGTGTGGGAAGTGGTAGAACAATATCTGTTGTTAATCTTTGAAAATAATTAGCAACCAATCCATGCACAGCAGCTCTAAGAAGACATTAAACAAAACAACATTTCATCACTGAAGCGTCACAACATACAGCTACTCACGACCTATGTATTGGACATATTTTCACTCAAAAACAATAACGCAGCTATCCAGAAAAAATGTAGTTGCCCAAGATAGATAAGATCACTGAAAAATCCCACAAAAAATACAGATGCACACACAACAAAGAATCTGCACGTTTTCCTCTCAAAAGAACTGATCAAGAAGCTGTTCAAAAATCCCTGCATACTTATGTAGAACACACCAATAACAGATTATAAAAATCACCAAATATCAGCCCTCAAAGATAGCTCAAAATACACGAAAATACAACTACCAAGCCACCATATACTGGTCATTTTTCCACATAAAGAAACAATATAGCCCAAAAAATTCATGCAAAAGGTAAAGAAAACACAACTATCCAATGTTGATAGGATACCTGAAAATTCAACTACCTCAGATGGATAGAACTATTGAAAATAGGCTGTCAAAGATAGCTCTAAGATCACCAAAAATCTGCACATATCTTCATCTATATATGGTGATTTCATCTCAATTAAATCTTATCTTCGCTAAGATTTTTCCCAAATAAACCTTATCTTTAAGAATCCTGCACAAGATATAAAACTCATCACAATAATATTCCACAAATAATCAATTATGTCCAATTACAAATAATGGCCAAAATAAATTGATAAGATATCATAACACATATCTTAACAAATACTATATTTCCTGTTTTTCTTGAGATAAATTGAAAATTGAAAGTTGAACATCTTTAGTCATACAAAATACAGGAAGTCCAGCCTTATCCTCTCAATTGTTTGCTGCTTGCTAAAAAAACTGATCATACTTATATAGTCATTTCGGTCGGTCTTCTCTTCCATCGTATGAAGGAAAATCTAGCTTTACAAAATAAAGTTGCTTTCTAAGCATCCCCTTGATGTAAATTCTAATCGTACACGTGCAGATACCTTGCTACTGCAAATTTCATGCTCGCATCTTTGACGTGACAAGCCTTCTCGAATCTATTATGTATTATATCAATTCTAAGTTGCTTGATACTCGGTCTTACACTTACTCCAACATATGTTTCATCATCTCCATAATTTGATTTATCTGGTTGCTAGTATCTCCCATAACTCCAAACTTTAATACCAAAATCTTGCAAGCATTAGATTGAGATTTAATTTGGAGACGAACGACCTATCCATTACTAATAATAATTAAATGAACCGCCTAAACATAAACGCAATCTATCTAAATTCGTACGTACGTTGCCAGGAGATTTGCATTGACAAATTGGAGCGAGGAACCTTAAGACGCATGGTTGTGACTTGTAAGGATTGACTTGAAAGGATTAGTTCAATGGCTCCGTTAGTTGAGTTGAAAAAATTAGCAATTACGTGAGGCAAAACTTAATCCTCAACACAGAAATTTCACTTGAATGTGAGGTGAACAGCAGCTCTTTTCAAATTTAACAAGCCTCATAAACTTTGACCAAGAAAAAACCCCAGAAAAGGCACAGCAGATAGGTTTAAATTATGAGAGAAACACCAAGGGAAGCAGGGAGGCATGTTTTAGCTCCGTCTTTCTCTCTATGCCTTAAAGCTGTATGTGATGTAGATCAACCAGCACAAATGTATAAAATTCTACAACTAGATTTGATGTTGCAGAATTCATGCAGTTTTCTCAATCGACAAGACAATTTGAGGCACCGTCTTATTTTTACAAGAGAAGGCACTACGGGTTTTGGTATTTCAGATGCCAAACATAGTATGGGGCATGTGGATGTCGATCATAAGCATACCTATAGCATATGGAAGAAAACAATCCTTACATTCATGTGTATTTTGCTTGCTTCCATACGCTAAATCAAAAAAAATAAAATATCGTATTTGCATACTGTCGAAGCAGTTGAATTCCATAAATGAGATGAAGATTCTACTATGTCAAGCCGACAAAACACGTAGCAGATCAGCATAGATTTAAGCAACACCATAAGACATGGATATACCCAGAATGCTAGATGGGAACAGTCAGTCCAAGCCCCCCACCCCCCATGGATTTCTAATGGGGCCTTTGGGTTGGGACAAAAACCAGTGGCACTTCCGACATTGTTTCCTCAGTCACAAGTAGCTAAATAACATCGATTTCAACATTAATATCACTTTACCGCGTATTGCTTTTCTCACCTAACAAATTTCTATAAGAAGAAATGCTGCGCTGAAAGTTACAAAATATAAAAGTCTATATCACAAGGGTTATCGTGATTAGACGTGAAAAAGTATTCAGAAGGAAGCTGCACATAGGATAAAGTAGGAACTAGGAACTAAACACTGTCACCTCACTAATGGTAATATGAACAGGGACGAAAAGGAAGGTAAAATTAAACAGGTTAGGGTTTGCAGAAGTTACATATAAATGTGTAGCGTTCCCAATTCCTGCACAAAAAGAGCTAGTAAGACTGAAATAAAGACAAGATTCCCCACTTCCATAGTTCAACATTGGGTTAAGAAGACAAGTCTCCTCTCCTTAGTTGCTGTATTGCGGTGTACAGCTTCCTTCGAGGTCCAACAGCAAATACACCAATCTCTTTGAGATCTTCCAAAGTAAGTAGTGGCAAAGCTTCATCGTCCACTTCATGCATCTCAAAAACATTAGCGTACTTACCAAACCCCTGTTCCTCTAACCATCGTCTCACGTTATTTATATCATCACTTCCAAACTTCATACCATCATATACATGACCAGACATTGGAGATAGATTAGTTTGTTGATAACAAACATCTTCTTCCAATAAAGCATTGAAGTTCTGTAGTTGCCTTGCCTCGTAGGCAGGTTCATCGATGCCACAGTCCCAACCCTCTTTGCTTGTAGCTGGTGTTTCATGACCTGAGAAGTCATTAAAGCAATTGGTAGGATAACAATCATTGAAGGCATCAGATTGGAACGGTTCAAATTCCTTCATACCAAAGCCTTTTCCATCTTCATTGTTAAATTGAGGGCTAAGTTTGGAACTCCAGACACTACCAAAATCATTATTGTTCATTAAGGTGCTACGGCCTCGGCGCTTCATGACCCTAGTCTTCCTGGATATCGTACCAAAATTGAATTTGGACTTCACCACATCTATGTCATCGGAATTCACCAGTTCAAGACCTAATTTGGAGTTGGGGTTCTTATTCTCTGTGTTCTGCAAATCAGTTGACATCCTTGGAGACACACCAGGTTCGGAAGCTACAAACTCAGAAATAGTTTGGTCAGCAAACCCCCAGCCCGAATTGTTTTCAGTGTCACTGCGGCTCAGAAAATCAGTTTTATATCTCTTTTGCCCCAAATTTCCCCTGGTCTGTTGAGAGTACCCACATGCAAAAGCTGCAGAAATATCCCCAATTTCTCCTAGTCTAACATTAGGGCGCCTTTGCCTTTTCGAGTTCATATTTAGGACCAACATTTTTCACAAAACCCTAGAACTCAAAACCTGTAGAGGAAACCTACAATTGAAATTTCAGAATCATCCAATTGAAAAACGTAGCTACAAACATTAAAGAACACAAGTCCCTAAAGATAAAACAAAGCAAAAACAGATTGAGAACCAAATTCAAGCTAAACCCATGTTAGAATACAAATCAAAACGAGAAAACTAATAAAGACTCTGGCCACAACCACATTAAAGATGCATAAAAAATTATGAGAAAAAAGTAAGTACTATTCATGAACACAAAAAGGGTAGTGAAGAGATGAATAAGAACCTTGCCAGACAGTAGAAGTCAAATTAAAGTTTGAAGTTCGAACTTTTTCGTGTTCCCCTGTGAGGAAAGGTTCAAGAACTGAGCTTTATCAAAATTTAAACAAAACCAAAAGTATATGAGGAAGGAAGAGGCGATTGCCTTGCTTTACAGGGTAAAAGTACAGAAGCTGGTTGTTTTCTACTTGTCTGTGTGTGCAAACTTCAGCTTAAGATTAGATAAAGATTTGGACTTCGCAGACAAAGATTGAGGAATCATTTTAAGATGTAATAAGTGAGTCAAAGTGTAAAGCTGTCCTTGTCTGCCAAGTCAACAAGTCAATAGGCAATGATCAGATGTACTCGAGTACATTAACAACTTTGCCATGTTCATACCACGTGTAAGGGAAGAAAGTTGTGCTTATCCAATTAGTCAGTCCCTCTGAAATGCTTTAGTGGGTAGAAAGCTCTGAGTTCGACATGATGAAGTTTTAATTTAAACTCATCTCAAGGACATGATTAAAGAACAAAAAACACGTCAAGAACATTCTTGAGCTATCAAGTTTAGTCAAAATCAAGCATTTCGGATTATGAACACACAATGCTTATCCACAATTTTTCCAAGCTCAGAGTAAATAATCAACCTTCGTGTTTATGCAAATTAAACACATATGTTATGAAGATTATTTATCATTTGAGTGTAGATCCAATATTTATTAAGGAAAATTAAGTTTAGAGTCTATTAATAATAAACTAATTTATAAAGATTATTAAGACTCTTAAAAGTTTTAAAAAGTGTACAATACTTAAAATATCTCTCAATTAAAGTTTTAAAGTTCTCTAAATAACATAATTATTTAGTTACAGTATGCAATTTTTAGAATTCCATTATAATTTTTCATTTATAAATAACATGCCGTAATGGAAAGTTAAGTATGAAAAAACAAAACTCTACTTCCTCGTTTTCCTAAAAATGTCTTACGGAAACTTGCACAAATTTGGCACAACTTTTCTTGAAGTACTGCCGAATAGCCTGGGTTACTTGCGTATTTTGTTGTATCATATTCTTCCCAGTGAAACTATAAGTTAGATATAGTTTAGCAACGAAATAATCTAAAGGCATTTTATATTTTGTATATATTTAGATGTATTTGATAAAGTTAATAGGATAATTATATATTACAAATGAAATTATGATAAAATTATAATTATGAGATTCATATTATATTTATGTATTGTCCTTAAATTATTTCTAGTGATTGTTCTATTAAGATTGGATATTAATAGAATATAAAATGACTAACACACGTTTTTTTTTATGAAGGAAATAATCAATCTTATAGGTCAAAGTATAGATATACTTAAACAAACAAATGAGTACTTGTTAGAGAACAAGTTCATTGAACTGACCCCATATGAAAAATTCATTTGAAAATTACTTGTATGTTTATGAAAAATTCTCGTTGTGATAATTTTATAAATAATCCTTTAACTTGAGATCATGAAAGTTATCTTATATAAGGATTGCGATGTTTTGATATTATTTATAACATATTATAGTCAATGATAGCTCAATTAATAGTCATTTGATGTAGCATAAACTACATGAAGGTAGTTAAGTGATCAATACAAGATTCATCACCCTAAAGTAATTAGAGAGAATGTTTCACTGTTCTCAATTAGTATTGATTCAGAAAATTCTTAACCAAGGTAGAATGACGCTTTATAAAATAGTTTATAAATGTCATTAATTAAATCAACAGCTAATGATAGACAACTAATATGATTGGGCTTAAAATAAACTAGCCATTAATTATATGTTCTATGTCTAATTGAAACACTGTATGATGAGATGATTGAATTATACGAAAAAATCATGCACGTAAAGGTTAGTCAAAACTGCTTTGACATTTCTTAATATTTGGATGGTCATGATGTATTGCTAGACACCAATCTTAATCTATGGATATAAATTGTTTAATTAGAGAGAATTAAAGATAAAGAGTTTAATTTATCTAATCCTAAATATGATTTAGGGTTATAATTTGTATCTATTGCAATATATTTGGGAACCTAATGAGTAACATATAAAGAATAGGTTGAAGAGAGAAAAGATATTTTAATCAAGTTTGACTTGATTGTAAAGTTTGAGAAATTTTATGATTAAATATGAAATATTTAATAAATAATGATGAAAATGAGATATTATAAGATATTGAATCTTATTTTGGCATAATTGGTATGTAACTAGTTATAATTTTAATTAAAGTTTAAATGAAATTAGAATTTAAATTTAATTAAATTACTAAAATATTCAAAACTTATTATAAGTAGACTTACGCTCTAAGGGAGCTAACACTCATTACCTAACTCTCTTTGCAATAGTTGCAGAATTCTCTCAACTAGTTCTATAGATACCGTTAGACGTCGGATACTTGTGCAGCTATGATAGTTGAAATGAGCTAGTTTTGAAAATAATTAAAGAGATATGACAACAAAAGGATCAAGCTTCGAAATAAGGTGAGAATTAAGATTCATACTTTATTAGGATTTAATTGATAATTATTTTATAGAATTTAAATAATCTTGGATTTCAAGAAATCAGATACGAATCATTTTCGTAATTATTCCACTATACATGAGATCAAATTTCAGGCTGATTTCCTAACATTGGTATAAGAGTCAGCTTTAATTATATGATTTGATTAATTAAATTGTTTGATTGTTATTGATCTTTAATTATGAAATTGAAATTATAAGCCTTAAAACTTGATTGAGATTTGATTAATATTAATCTGGAAAGTTCGCATTAAAATTGTTGAAATCCTAAATTCAATTTAGATTTGAAATTACAAAAATATTATAATTAGAAATTTAAAAGTCAAACTTGAAATGTTAAGAATTGGCCTACGTGCATAATCTTGTTAGTGATTGAGTTGGATCAATTAATTACAGTAAAACAACTTTTGATTATTTTTTTGGGTTACAAATGAAAGAAAACAAAAACTATCTCATAAAAGAAATACCACAGGCATTAGCCCAGATAATCAAGGAGAGGGCGTCAGGAATCTCCTCCCAAACTTGAAAGGTTGACGAAATGCTATGACCTAATTTAGCCAGATAATCTGCTGCAAAATTACCTTCACGAAACACATGCCTAATAGAACAAAGCCAATTCTTAGCAAATAAAGCTTGAATATCCACAACCAGAACAGACAGGGGATGGGAAGAGATAATACCATAAGTCACCATCCTCACTACCTCCATACTATCCGATTCTACCACGACCAGTCGAAAACCATGATCCCATGTGTAGCACCCCACTCTCGCAAGACCCGAACCCGACATCGATGGTGATATCCGAGTTCCTGCCCTGCGAGGGTGGCGTGCTAGAGCACTCAATTATTCAAAAGTCGGTACATTTTTTTTAAAATCCTTGACACATTTTGCGAAAATCATTACTCAAATTTAACACCATTTTCAAATAGCCATTCGGGCCCTTTCACAATTACAAAACACTTGAATCATTTCAGAATACAAATTTACACAAAAAGTTGCGGAAGATACAATTCAATATAAAATAGAGAAATGCAATGCAGACGCGCACTAATCCCGACCTCTATCCTTCACTTGAATCCTGTAGGCATACTCCCGTTGGCATAACGAGGTATTCTTCTGATCCTGAAAAATATTTGAAATTTTGGGTGAGTTTTGCAAACTCAGTGAGTGACCATCACCGATGGCTAACCCAGTCACATAGTAAATAATTCACATATTACACTTTATTTCACACTTCACATTATTTCACATATTCATATTATTTCACATTCTATGCACTTATTCCATCGTATTATGCATATGCAATGCACATGAGACTCACTTCTATTTATCATTATCGTTATGACCGAGTGCCTTTTTTACCAGCTCATCCCTTCATGGATGTCGAGCTTTGTCGAATATCATCCCATATCCCTTAGTGGATACCAGGTACAGTCGCACTCGAGCCTAAGGCTCTATTCACATTATGAGCTTTAAGCTCTTTATCCCGGCGACTCCGGTCATAACTGCCTTTATCTTTTATGCATTCATGCAGTGGAATGCGTCGCTTACATTGTATGCACTTATCTGATCACATTCACTTATCATCGGACCGTAGTCTGGCATTGATCATATAGTCGAGCAAGCACTTATCATCTTGCATGTAATGTACATTCTGAAAATACTTAATTCTTCTTATTCACATACAATGAGCACTTCAATAATTCAGATCAATCATCACAAACATCGGACCTTCTTTCCAGAATCCAAACACACTCAATCACATTCATCATATAGAGATCAATGTATACAAAATTCAAATAAAGAAAACAATGAAGTGAGACCATCTAGGTCTACTCACAATACGCTCCAAAAATAGCATTTGCTTCCTAATTCTGGAACGCCTGTATGTAGACACTTGACCTGCACAACCCATTTATAGAAAAAACAATTTACACCCGTTACAAAACTCATTTATGCCCAATTAGTTATATGGCTATGTACAATGCAGGCTTAATGACAATCCCGGGTATGTTCTAGAACACTTGGTTACTCTATATCATAACTTAATTTCTCGTCATCTCTTTTCTAACCCCATATGATCTCATAATATCAAATTATCATTCATAGTTTAGCAAATTTAAACATATGTACAAATTTAGGCACATTGCCCATTATCACAATAACCATAAATATTTTACCCACCTAGTTTGCTTGCCAAAACTCCAAGTCACAATTATCTTTCCTCTTGCTCTTGGATAGGATTCTCTTGGTTTCCTTGATTCTTCACCAAATGAAGAGATCTTTAGCTCAAATGGAAGCTCTTTTCTTCCTCTTCCTTTTTCTCTTCTTGAACAACTCTAAAATCTCTCTTGAAGACTACGAAAAATTAAACCCTAACTTAACTCTCTTCTTTTCTCTCAAACCACCGAACTCTCTTTCTCTTTCTTTCTCATTTTTGTTATTCTCTTCTTCTCTCCCTCAATTCACATTTTTCTTCTTCATTTAAAAACAAGACAACACTTTTTCTTCCAATTATGCCCTTAATGATTAAGAAATGTCTAATTTATATTCTTCCAATAGATACCCTTACTTTGATTCAATCAATCTTTTTCAATTCAATACCAAAAGCTATAAATCTTTATGTAGAGATAGAAAAATGAGTTAGGAATCTATTGGTTCAAGAATTACTTCATTTGGAGGTTGGATGATGAAGTCATGGCCAAAGGAATCAAACATGATTCTGCCCTTAATCACATTGTACCTGTTTCGAGACAATTGTCATAACTTTCACTATAAAATTGTTCCAAATTCACTTCCTCTTTGTAACATCATTTCATAACCATTCAACTATCAACTTTAATTTATTAAACTCTCTAATCCCTACTCATTTAATAGTTCCAAGTTTGGGGTTCAATAGTTAATCCTAATAGGAGTTACAAAATTTGTTCAGTATACCCAAAGTGCCTGATCAAGATTGTTAGCCCCAAATTTTTTTTTTAACTTAAGCATGATTAGAGAAGATTAAAGCATTAGTAGAACTTGAATTGACTAAGTTAGCATTCATTAGCATATGATATTAAATGAAGTTAGTTGATATGAATTAGTGTAATTAATGATGTTAGATAG
>JAOSBP010000006.1:23598143-23625307 GCA_027563825.1 Erythroxylum mucronatum | reverse complement strand
TTAATTAATTAGCTTTTATCTTAATTAATTAATTAAGATGGGGTATGAATCTCATTCCTCCCAATTATGAGGGGAATTGATTAATACCCTAAAATGAATAATCAAATTCATACCCCTCCAATCATACTTCCCTACCAAGCATCTATCTTCATTCCATTTCCATTCCTTATTTCTCGTACCTATGAAACAAACACTCCCTTTAAGTCATTAACTCACAACCTCTACATGTGCGTCGGCATATATATACATATACCTTCCCTAACACTAAAAATTAGCATACACATATCTAAAAATAGACAATTTTTTAAGTTAATGTATTCAATAAATTGCACCTACCAAATAAAGTTGTGTAACAAGCAAAAAAATAACAATAACTATTTTCCTTCCTTTGATCAAAGTAATTTTTCTTGTACATAGTTTATTTGAGCATTCTCAGAAAAAGTTAAAAAATAAAAGAAAAATTCAAAAGTAAGCATGGTATGAGGTGATTAAAACCTCTACGTAAATCGTAAATAAAAACAAAAAATAATAATATGAACAGAGAGGAAGAGAATTCACGAGTTTAAAAGAACAAAGTCGAATGCAAATTCACGAGTCAAAGCTCCACCATCGTCACTGTCTCAGAGAGGACACACTAGGCGCTTGCTCGCAACAGCTACAAGTCGGGTCGCTCTCGGCGCAGTGAGTCCAAAAACATCGTTCATGTCTAGCTCACTCGGCTTCATGCCGTCCGGCAACTCCCAAGTGAAAGAATGAAGCAGATGAGCAACAGCCAAGTCAAGAGCATAGAGACCAAGCTGCATTCCGGGGCACGATCGGCGACCAGACCCAAACGGTATGAACTCAAAGTTGCCACCTTTGAAGTCCGGCATGCCTTCCTTCAAGAACCTCGCTGGTCGGAAAGTTTCAGGGTCTTCCCACGAGTTATTGTCTCTCGCTATAGCCCACGCGTTGATCATGACCCGGGACTTCTTGGGAATATAGTATCCGGCAACCTCTGCGTCCTGGGCAGTCTCATGCAGGAGAAGAGGAATTGGTGGATGAAGTCTTAGAGTTTCTTTGAGTGTGCATTTGAGAAAAGTCAATTTGTCAAAGTCACTCTCCTCCACGCGCCGCTCTAGTCCGACGACATCCGCTAGCTCTTGCTGTACTCTTTTCATGTCTTCAGGACTCCTCATCAGCTCCGCCAGCGACCACTCTATGGCCGACGCCACCGTCTCTGTCCCACCAAACATAACATCCTGTGTGGCCATAAAAATTTTGTTTGTTTCAGTCCTCTAATCCGCTTACTTAATTACATGGTATAAAATATTCCATACAATTGATTTTCTCATGTTCCGACTTTACTTGCTTGAATACAGTATAAATTAATCAGCAGATATAACAAAAACCGCAAGTTACTATAATCAATTACCATGATTATGGCTTTGATGTTGGCTCTGGTGAGTTTGATGGAGTTTTGAAGATCTTCTGATTCGTTTACTTTAGCTTCGTCGCTATAAAACGCTAGAAGGTCGTCGACCATATCGCTGTTGCCATCGTCGGGGACATTGTTGTTCTGTGCTCTCTTCTGAATGTGTTCGTCGATGATCAAATCGATGAATTTATCGAGCGCATTACGAGCGTCGGCGACTCTGGTGTTGAGACCTTGTGGGTCCATCCAACCAAGCGAAGGTATGAAATCGGCAATGTTGAATGCACCAAAAAGCTTGGAGAACTCTTGTAAGATCCTTATGAACTCTGCCTGTCCCTTATTTACTGAACCAAAAGCTGCCCTGTAAGTGATGTTCATGGTTAGAGTGAAAATTAGTTCTCCAACGTTCACCGGTTTGTCGGTGTTTGCATCGACGGTTTTGACGGTGACGGCGACCTCGTCTCTCACAGAATCCCACGACTCGGCCCTTTTCCGGCTAAAAAGTTTCATGACACAGATTTTACGCATCTGTCTCCAAAAGGGTCCATAGTGAGCAAAAGCCATATCAGCACGATCATAAGTCAGATAACTTATGGCTATGGTGCTTGGTCTGTTAGAGAAAATGTTATCTTGAACCTGAAGGACTTGACGGGCTATTTCTGGAGACGAAACAGCCATCATGTGCAAGCTTCCCATCTTGAGATGGAACAAACCACCGTATTCTTTAGCTAGTTTAGCCAGTCCGCGGTGTGTTAACTGGTCCATCATGAGCATGTTGCCTATAATTGGCAACCCTTTAGGGCCTGGTGGATATGGAAGTCTCCGGCGAAGACGAGAGAATAGGCCGAGCAGGAACAGTAAAGGAACAATGAGAAGAAGAGCCATAGGCAAAGGCTGCGGAATTCGCAGAAGAGAATCCATGTGGTGTTAGGATTGATGAAGCTGTTATAAAGCTTGCAAGTGTTGCCAGTTGTTGGGAAGATATTTATGAGATGTTTATATAGTAGTTTTTGGTCAGAACTCAGAAGTGCCGACTAGTTAAATAAAATTAGATCCTCTGTACAGTTTTACTCTGTCTTATTCTATCTTATGAAATCTCAACTATTTATTTTGCGGGATTCACGTGGACCTCATGCGGACCTCACATAAATAAATAACTGAGATTTATTGGACACAATAAAATACCATAATATTAGACAGACGATCTGAACTCCTGTTCAAGCTAATACTTTTCTTTTTCTTGTTGGGGTAATATAAAATTTGATCTCTTAGCCAATGCAAAGTAAGGACTCAAGAGTTCTCACCTATCT
Organism: Erythroxylum mucronatum; assembly: GCA_027563825.1. Lineage (NCBI taxonomy): Eukaryota > Viridiplantae > Streptophyta > Magnoliopsida > Malpighiales > Erythroxylaceae > Erythroxylum > Erythroxylum mucronatum. Next base: position 23,622,583 of record JAOSBP010000006.1, on the reverse strand, counting down.
TTATGACTTGGTTAGTTCGGTGAACCGTCAGGTTGCATGAGTTCGTATCTGTCAGAACCCAAAAAGATTTTGCAGTTCAATAATAGGTATTCTCATCCCTAATTAATAAAGATAAATTTGATAAACACAAAAATATTTACAAATTGATTGATGAGCTTTGGTTGAATGCTTATATAATGTGAGAGAGGTCTTTCTCAACCACAATTATACAGGCGAATGTTTAAACGATTTCTCTGAATAAAACATTTTGGTATACATGAGTTTCTTTATCAAAGATGATAGATAAAATTTATAACAAGGGTTATTTTTCGCTTAAGCGAAGTCGCGAGTTCAAATTTGTCTTTATATATGTAGCGGTCTAAATTTTGGGGTTAAAGTTTTGCTTCTTACAAGAAACCTACCAGATTCAAGCGAAAATTAATCTGAGTGTGAATAGCTTAAAGTACCTTTCTATAGGTGAAATCCTCTTAAAACAACTTGTGGGAAATATAAAAAAAACACTTACTAACTCCCGCTTAGTATTTCAGAGGTTTTATTTACTAGCTTTTATACCCACGTTCAAAAATACATGTATGTACTGAAAACTTCTTATTTATAAATTTATTTAATTTTTATATGATTATATGTAATTATTGTTTCAATTTAAAGAAATTCAATGTCGTTCTTATTTCAAAATTTTGGTACAATTTATGTTTTATTAGCCTCATTCTTACACATAGTCAATTCATATTTATTATAATATATCTTATCAACAATTAAAATAATATCCAAATCATGAATTTACATTTTTGGTTTGGAAAAATATTTCAACTTCAATTCTTAAAGTACCATATTCATAACAACTCTAGAAGAATTATAAAGTTAGTTATGATATGTAAATATTAGAATTGCCATGCAATCTTCAGAAGTTAATTACTTTAGTACAAAGTTTCATTAACATTTGATTGCAATCAACTTTGTTAATTAGCTCTCAATCTGACTAAACCTTTATTTTCTTTGACAATTTATCCGAAACGAAGTGCCATAATTTCATGGTGGACCGCGACGCAACCCTTTTTATGCGAGACTCTAAGTCTAAGCAAGCTGCAGGGAAAACTCGCATCAGACGCGAAAAGGGAAGAGATTTTGACGCCCCACCAGCCCCCGTCACTGTCGTGGTTAGACACTGGAACTATTGAAGGTTTCATTTCACCATTTTATAATCTAATCACAATAATAATCATAAAATAACACTAAATGATATAATGTTTTGGACTAAGACACAATTAATTCAAGAAATTGCATGTTAATCATTGCATAATACAGTAAAATCCCCGTAATTTGTAATATTGAGAATGTTTAAATTTTAAGAACTAAAAGAGAGAGGAATGAATTAATTAAAATGTATTAATTAATATATCTTTTAATTCTTAAATGCACGGCGGTCCAAGTGACGCGACGTTCCAAATTTCAGTGGCGCTTGGAAGAGGCAAACCGTCAATAACAATTACACCAAGCGTTTTGGATTTCAGCACCCTCAATCAGCCCCAATGCATGTCGGCTGTGCGGCAGTTGAGGGGGCGCACCATTTCAGATTTTTGACGGCGCCTAGAAGATGCGAATCGTCCAGTAATAATTAAACCTCGACTATGCTCAGACAGTGACGACCGACCGATCGCCCTATCACAACAGAAGCCAATCGATCGCCCCTCCTTAATACGACTTAATCGATCGATCAGCTGTTGCCCGAGCGACGGCCCGCTAGCCCAATCAGTTCCCTGTTATAGCAAGAATTACTACATAAACGGGGTTGATCTCCGATCGACCGGCCTCGCCACGGGTCATCACAAAGATAGGCCGCATAATTTTTTATATACTCCCTCGACCCTTCTCTTCGGTCAGACTCGAGGAATAGGGGGCTTATGGTTAGGTTGGCTGGACCGGCTTTACCAGGCCCAGCTCCAAGCCCGGATATTGACGGTCCAACGACTATGGCCCGTTCAGCCCATCAGGAGTTAGACTCCCATGCAAACACAAAGATCTATGTAAACCTAGCATTCCCAACATATATAAAGTACTATTCCCACCGGATTGAGGTATGAGACTGTAACCCTAGCTGTACTTCTATATTCTCAGCTACCAAAACCTCTCACAAATACTGACTTGAGCGTCGGAGGGGCCTCCCGGGAAATAATTCCGGCCCGCCGTTATCTATTTTGCAGGTATATCACAGCCAGAATCGCACAGACTATGGATAAAAACAACGACGTTCAACCTCAGCAGAATCTGGCTGAACCAAACAATTATGATCTTTATGATTTATTAATTTCTAATTACTTTCTATGACTTGATTCTCAACTTAATAAAAGCTCGTCACCCGAATCTTTGGTCAACATCGTTAAGGAAATATATGTATCTCTACTAATTCTAAAAATTTTAAAATATATTACATTTTTAGAATCAAGAACGTTAAAATAATTTTGTATATATTTTGATATATTTTAGTTATTTTATATTATTAAAATTTTTATTATAAATAAAATAACACAAAGCTATGACACGATATTATTATATTGTTTTTGGTTAGGCGAAGGGTCTGTGTGACTGTGATCCTTTATTTTTGTTCCAGCTTTAGTACATCTTATTCGTTACCCTCTTAAAATTCAGTTTGATGTGAAGGTAATGGCATACAAGTATCTAACTCATGGGCTGCTCATTCATTATATGTATCAAGTAATATTAGTAGATTTATGGGAGTTGAGCAAGTTCTTATCAAAGTGGAAAACCTGTGTTCCTGCTCTCTTAAAAATCAAATTAAATCCATATAAGAACGCTTTAACAACCATCAGAACACGATTCTGACTAAACTGAAACAGTTGAGAGATGGTGGCTTCATACTTAAACAGAAATAGGACCTAAACACGTTATACATACAAGTTTACACGACAAGAGATTAAACTGAAGCACACACCGACACAGCCTTCGTACCTGTCTCCTGCTTTCTGCATTGTCGTTTATTCTATTCACATTCACATATTGATTTGATTTTGAGTAGCAAGCGCTAAACGACAACATCTATCATTCTCTAACCCGGACAACATATACATGTGTAGAAAGGCTAGCTGATATACTTATCAAATGGAAGACTCTATTCTATAAGGCTAGGTTTGATTCGGTTAGAATTAAGATTTTTAATAGGATTAAATGATTTATAATAGAATGGAGTATAAATGGATGTAATATTAAAAAATTATTATTTAGAAGATATGGAAGAGTTCATAATGTAATATAATGAAATGTTAAAAAAAAAAGGTTCATAATATAATATAGGGAAATATTGTTTATCATTTTACATTTTATCTTAGACCTCCAGAATCGGAGGTAAATTATTTTTACTGTTTAGAATGAAATATGATGTAATATGAAACCCTCATTTTTGATCACATTCTATTTTATTATATTAGAAACCCTCCTTATAAATGATAGAATAATATTACATTTCATTAATATCCACTCAACTATACATAACCTAAGATTTTCATTTATGCATAACATTACATTGAAAATTACAAATTTTACAATAATTTTTACTTTATTTTTAAGGCAACAAAATTGCAAAATTTGATTTGGAATGAAATATTGTTCGTGTTCGCACAGAAATTTTATTACCTTGATTGATAAGGTATATTTGTTCATTCAAGCATTTGAGATATACATATTTAAAAAAAAACACTAAATAAGTGGTAAATGGTAAAATATCCTTTTTATCGAGGAAATTGACATGACATCTCCACTGCTTAAATTATTTAATATCGATATTTCCAAAGCTTATAGTTCAATCCCACCAACCTTATTAAGAATTGTGAACATTTAAATATTATTATGGTTCGAATTAATATTTTTATTTGATTAAAAGGAATTCGTTCAAAGTTTATGAGCATGTTTTTCACAGTTTAATACTATAGCTTTAGTTAGTTTTAAATTCTTAATTTTATTTCAAAAACAATATCATGCTTACTTGAGGCAATTCTTAAATTAATGATAGGAGGCTTGACGAGGATTTACCACCGTCTGAAAAGACCAATTGTGGACATAATTTCCCAGGTAAAACCAGCGGAAGTTTCTCGTAACCGACACAAGAAATTGTTAGATTAGAGTAAAGCTATAGAAACTGGTTCTGTTTGATTTTGATGGTTTTGATGGAGCTAGGCGCTGTTGTTTGGATCCATTAGATTAGTTAACTTTGGCTTAGAAGTACCTTCAAAACAATAAGGCACACCAGGGGTTGACTGCCGGTAAACCCCTCCGGCGCTCAAGTTAATTTTTTTTGTGAAGATTTTTTGGTGGCTAGGAATCAAGAATATTAAAATTCTAAGAGTCATACCTTTTTCATGACGAGGTAATGAATTTATATAATTAATACCTACAGAAATTAGGTCAACACCAAAGAATGGGCCGATCGATCCATGCACCATTCTGAATTTAGACTTGGGCTTAACACGACCGACCCAGCCAGAAACTTTATTGAATCGCTATTATTTCACTTCCAGATGAAAACTTGATTTCAAAAGTTCAATCTGTGGTTCTCTTCTATACAGGTTGAGTGACCCATCAGATCATTCGAGTGGAAAACTCCATTATATTAAAGAGCTCTGGTATAGTCTCTTTCTTAACTTTTTAGGGTAAATTTAGGGGAAAACAAATCAATCATATGACAACATTTTTATAATTATCATAACTTATATTATCTAAATATTATAAATTATTTTATTGATGTATAAAAGGTAACGAGAACATCCTTTTATATTTATTAATGACATTGGCTCTCTGCCTTTCAAAAAAAAATTACGAAAATGATAGTTTCTGAATTTTTTTCTTGCAAAAAGTTAATAAGCTTCAAGTATTTGATCTGATGCATCCATTTCAGTTGATACTGAATAAGAACGCATTTTGATAGTAAAATTTAACTGTAGGGATCACCCATCACCAACGTCTGATCGAATCTAATTGCGATTTCAGAGTTTTAATTTGCAGTTGAGGTAACCATGAACCTTCCCATCAAGTCTGTAACCGACAAGATAGCCAAAACTATGTAGTGAAATTTCACTGCCCACATGAGACTGTAGAATAAGTAATATCACATTCAATGACGTAAAACACATTAAAATTGTTTTTTTGATTAACCCATTTTCTTCTTGACTAAAATGTTTAGGTTAAATATATTCCAGTTACATACTCTCTGAGTATATCTTCCAACAAATATAGATTTCAGACACCAATATCGATACCTTAGGAACTATGCCCCAATTGGTGTTGTTTGTGTAATGTGGTCACCAATTTTTGTTTACGTTTCATCTTCTTTGCCCATATTATATAATAGGTGTTGTTAGTGTTTGATCCCATTTTTAATTAGATCATACACCGTACATATGCGTTCTGCCGACTTCTTATTGGTCCCATCATGACGTTCTTCCACATCTTCCCTCACATTTTATCGGCTTCATTTCATCCTGACCTTCGTTGTTCAGAATTTGGTAGAGTAAGCACGTCTAGAAATTCCTTTGATTTTTTTAATAATTATTTTAAGCAATATTTTAAAAATTAGATTTAAAATTAAACGGATAAAAAAAGAAATTGAAGATTTAAAATATAATTTAAAAGGAGCAAATTATAAATTCCTAATACGATTGGTTTAATTATAATCGTACGTCTTTTCTAGTAAGAAGATGTATAGACGACATTCGGTTGGAGTTTGTTTGTTTTCCTTGTTTCTAATTTCATTGATGGGTTAAGTAGTTTTATTCATTCAATCTTTGCCGTATCTTGCAAAGAGACTACTGATAAACTTCCAAGTCTTGTTAGCTTCATGCTTTTCCAAATGTCATTCTCATTGTCGTTTTGGACTCATCACTAATTGCCATCACTTTCTTGATAATATCGTATCTTGATTTTGACTGCCTTTGCTTTGGCCTTTGAGGACAGAGTTATTGCACGCAATATTTAAAGACTATAAACTATAATGTTGACAGATAACTTCTTTTTGACGTATACGGTTATTAACCCAATTATTTTTGGATATAACTTACAATTAAGAATATATGTATAAATTATCCAAGTGAGTTCATCATTTTTATCCAATATTTTAAAGACTGAATTCGAAGTTAAACCGATAAGATAAGATATTTAAGATTTAATCATAAATTTGACTAAAGATTAAATAAAAATTTAAAATACGATTGAAAGATATTGTTTTTATTTATCAAATAATTTAAAATTTAATTAAACAAAAGATTGTTAAATGAAAATTAATTAAATTATTTTGATATATAAAAAGTTATTAATTTACTAAAATTAACCGATTAATTAATAAATTGATTAATTTTTAACAACAAAAATTATTAAATTAAATTGAACAAAAAATTAAACATTCACAATTTTATCAATTAAACTCAAGTAGATTTTCTAATTATTGCTTTCATCCTTCATAGCTAATAGTCCTATAGTATTGGCTTTGCTTGTCCTCACTTTTATTCGCTTCATGGACATAAAATTTATATAAATAAATAAAAGGATATTTTCACGTTCTTCATATGCCCGTTGAATGAAAACAACAAAAACAGGAATCATTATTTTACTTAATTATTTTCCTATATAAAAACTATTGAGATTCAAATTTTTATCATTTTCCTCATAAGTTTATTCGTCGTCTAAAAAAAGGGGTAAACCATAGACAACTATATGTGAGAGATTCACATCATACGAATTGATAAATTTAAAAAATTATTACAAACTTAGTAATAAATATATATTACAAATTGATTAATCCAATGTGCTCTTGCTCTCCATCAAAATCTTAAAACTTATTGTTGAACCTCAAAGACTATAATTAAATAAGACGTTTATAAGGAATAACCTAAAATCACGTATATAAGGAATAACCTATTAAGTGTTATTTTAATTTTACAGTAAGACTTCAAATCAAATCCTCGTCTAAATAGAATGGAGTTGGAGATAACATAGTGCCAACTAAAATATCTCAAAGTTGGCTAAACGAAAGCTTTTTTTTTTAAGTTTTAACACAAAAGGAAATTATCTATTTACATGCATATAACCTACGAGGTTGCGTCTAATAAGGACTACAACAATTTTCTGATCAAACAGTAACTCTAGCCCAGAAACGAACGTATATAAATACTTCTTTCTATTTAAAATAAAAGTTGTTTTAGAGGGATGCACACTTATTAAGAAAGTTAATGAAATGTTAGATATACCTTTATTAATTACATGTTAAAGTGCCTTGAAAATACAATATGTGTAATCTGTGTAATTAATATGTGAGAGAAATTAAAGGGCAATTTTGGAAGTAAAATCATAAACATGCATGAAAAGTCACAAACGACACTTATTTTAAATAATTAAAATCTCTCTAAAAAGATTTTTATTTTAAATAATTAGGAGTATGAAATTATACAAAATTGTTCACTTATAACACACTCAAAGACAAAAATGTTTCTCATTAGGGAAGAAAGTTGATCCATTTCTAGGACATGGTAAAGATTTCTTTATGCTATTGCCCATCTGACGACGCAAAAGGTTCTGAGATATCAATGACCTATAAGGTAGGCTATAACCAAAAAAAAACTCTACTTGCTGCTTTTTCATCCGACATTCTTTCTTTCCTAGTAGGTGAAAAATTATCATCATCCGAGGAATCTTAGAACCAACAACTCTCTAAACACTATCATTTGTGTCTTAGTGGTTAGAAAAAGAGAAAACTTTCGTTGTTTAACAAAGATTTAAGAATGTAATATGACTATTTATGTTCTTAACAAAGTTTCATTCTGTTCTTTGCCGTCTGTATGTAGGAAGTAGGTTCATTTTCGGAGTACCTGAGCAAGCGTTATGAGCAGTAACGAAGCTAAAAATTTAAAATAAAAGGGTTTAAATATTTAATTTTTTTAAATTTTGAGGCCCAAGTATATTAATGGGCTCTAAATAACTCTATCATTATATATATATATAAAATAAAAATCAAAACATTTAACTTTTTTAAATGTTGGGAGATCAATGCACTGTAGGTCCCACATAGTATGAGTCTGCTAAATTTTTGCCACCAAGGAGGACCGTATAGTATAGGGATGCTTTTCTCATTTACCAACATTCAAGTTATGATAAGTGTAAGAGGATAAAGGGTGTTTATAATTATTTTTCATTGTGATATATAAAAATTCTATATTTAAAAGAATTACGTCATGTTTGTACTATAAAATAATTTGTTTGTTGTTTCATGGAAATAATAAAAATCCACAAATTAAAAAAGAATCTTTAACCTTACACGAATATGACATCGTATAATTACAACCAATTTTCACTACTTAGCTGTGGCATTTAATGGAAATTTCATAATCCATCAAAGGATATTAAATTAAATTTAATATAACAAGAGTACGTAATAATAAGTGAAAGAGAGTACCTCGTCTCCCTGTACATGCACACTTCCTTCTCTACGCGTGAATCACACTCTCCTAATCAACTTGTTCGTACTTGGTAGCGGCCTTCATGATGCAAGCCACGACTTGACAGAACCGGAGAGCGCGTGATTACGCAAAAAGCGTGAGTGTAGTCTCAATCAACGGTTGTAACACGTACGTCCCTTGAACTCTGTCTTAACGGAGCTACCGACATTCTGACGAGTGGCGACGAAGACCAAATCCCATCCCTTTGTGGATAAAGTAAACACAATTATAGAATAGGTAAGTTAGAATTGCATAATTACTTTGGACGGCGTTTCTTACGGTGTCGTGCAGCTTTATTTGGAATGGAAAGTGAAAAAAAGGGCATCATGTGATGTTTGATGTTTCAACCTTTTAATACTTTATTACTATTAACCCCTGGATACTAATTACTTAATTGTTTTTTTTCCATTTTGGATACTGTTTAATGTCAACTAATTTGTGAGTTATTCTATATCCTTTTTTTAAAAAAATTATAATACCTGTCCAGTCCAGACAGCAAGTATTATTATGAGTCAAATTTGCAAGCCATAATAATGAGAGACCTTAGATTTACTGTTACCATGGCACATGTCCCACATGAATCTCGGTCTCAACAAAAGAATAAAAAGGAGATCTCCGATTGTCCCATCCTGGCCAAATTATCGCGCATTTTATCGCGACATATTGTCGGCGTATCAAATATCAACAAGACAACAACCGTAATAACCATGCGATGATCGATCATAAGATCGTCGCCGTCCGAAATAGCCACGTGTATCAAACCACGGCTAGATCAATAGCCACGTACCGAAAAGTTTAAACTCCTGATCGGACAACTTGAAGCTGGCATGCATTAATTGGCTAGGTATGTTTCCCTATCTCTTAATCATGGTCAGACTCTACTTAACCGTGGTTAATTAAGAATTTTTTTTATTGTTTCTTTTTTTTAACATAAAAAAGACAAATAATAAAGAAACCAAAATCCAAATGTGATCGAAGTGAAAGGTCGTGCGGTGCCTGTCTGATTTCACACCCAATTAGCTTTTCTATCACAACAGCATCGCATCGCGTCCATTGTTGACGGTGTTTCTGTAATAAATTCCCCAATCTATTGTCTCCCTCTCCTTGTCCGTCTTTTCCTTGCTTTCGTTTCTATTTAATCGTGCACGCATGGTTTGGTAACCACCGGCGCGAATTTCCGGCGAGTTGTGACTTTCAGTTTTCTCGCCGGGAATTTTGAGGAGATCGTGGATGAAATTCGGAACAGATGATTTTTGTTGAATGAGTGAGTGAATTAGGGTTTTCGTTATTTGGGAAGTGAAAAGTTTCGCTTTTGAGGAACATTTTTGTGTTAATTTATGTTCTGGTTATCGGAAATAGAATTGGGCTTATTATTCTGGGGTGCCACAATGGGGGGGTTTTGGTGAAGGGATCTTGAAGATTCTGAATAGGGAAAACAGAGCACGCAAGGAAAGTTTGGATCTTAAGTGGGAAAGTGAGACAACAGGTGTGAATTTGGTTAATTCATAAAACCCGTTATTGATAGTGCATTGCTTAGGAAGAAAAACGGAGGTCTGTAGTGTGGTGAATGGGAGATGTGCAGGTGTGAAAGTGAGAATATTAATCGTAAGGAAAAGAAGATGGGATTGGTGAAAAGTGTGGAAAAGGTGAAGAAGAGCGTATCAAAGTCGACAATGAAGATGTGGTTGATACGAGCCACCACGTCGGTGCTGTTGTGGACTTGCATCGTTCAGTTGACGACCATCGGAGAGATGTGGGGGCCTAGAGCTTTGAAGGGTTGGCCATCTTGTTTCTCTCATGAAGCCTCCGCCATCTCCGTCTTGCAGGAAAAAGTCCCCGCTGTCCCTGCTATGGTTTTGCCACCTAAGAGTGAGTCGTAGTAGTTCATTCATTACTATTTGTTAATAAATTCACTCTGGGATTATTGACAAATGAAAAAACGGTTTTTATATTGATAATTTTTGTTGTGTGGGAAGTAAATGCCTTCAAATTAGGATGTTTATGGGTGGATAGCTTTTGGTGATGTTTATGAACTTACTTTTGTTTGGTTTTGCATTTAATTTTAAATTTACTGGTTATTTTGTTTCCTGTAGGGGTGTATAAGAACAATGGATATCTGATGGTTTCCTGTAACGGAGGTCTTAATCAAATGAGAGCAGCGGTGAGTTATTTGCTTAGCGTAATTTGCTTGCCATGGGTCCCTTATCCTCTTAATGGATTACTGTACTTTTTGAAACATTCTCAATCCGCACATTTCTGGGGATTAATTAGTGTTTCTTTCATCACTTTACGTTTTTACAGATTTGTGATATGGTGGCTATAGCTAGACATTTGAACGTCACTCTTATAGTTCCAGAACTGGATAAGACCTCATTTTGGGCTGATCCCAGGTGTGTCAACTTACCATTTAATAAGTTTAAATCCGTAGCATATGTCGTTTGACTTTTTCCAGCTTTTTATCACAACTCAACCTTTCCGGATTACTTTTGATGACATGACAGTGAATTCCAAGACATATTTGATGTGGATCATTTTATCACCTCATTGAGAGATGAGGTTCGAATATTAAAAGAATTGCCTCCTAGGCTAAAGAGAAGAATGAAATTGGGGATGACTTATACAATGGCACCGATTAGTTGGTCAGATATTTCTTACTATCGTAATCAGGTTGGTTAGTGTTTAAATATTTTCTATAAATACCGAAATTCATTGTTCTAAGGCGTAGTTGTTGCCTTATTACATCTACTTTATCAACCTTAAAAACTGTGGTGCCATATTAACTTTGGACTTGTATAGTACTGTTGTCATCTATGGATTTATTAACTTATAATTTTTTCCTTTTCTTTTTTGTTATGCTTGCAGATTCTTCCTTTGATATGGAAGTACAAAGTTGTGCATCTAAATAGAACTGATGCTCGATTAGCTAACAATCATCAACCACTTGAGATTCAGAGGTTGCGATGCCGTGTAAATTTTAGTGCTCTTAGATTCACTTCGCAGATTGAGGAGTTGGGTAAGAGAGTAATCAGGCTTCTAAGGAAAAATGGTCCTTTCTTGGTGCTTCATCTTAGATATGAAATGGACATGTTGGCATTTTCTGGTTGTACTCAAGGATGCGATTGGGATGAGGTAGAAGAATTGACAAGAATGAGGTGAGCTTGGTTGGTAACTTTCTCCATTCTCCAGTACCAGGTGCCTGAAGCACTAACTTAATATTATATGCTAATTTGATAAATTTCTTATGTTAACAGATATGCTTATCCCTGGTGGAAGGAGAAGATAATAAATTCAGACTTAAAAAGAAAAGATGGATTATGCCCTTTAACACCAGAGGAGACAGCCCTTACATTGAGGGCTCTGGACATTGATCCAAACATGCAGATCTATATAGCAGCTGGTGAGATATATGGTGGAGAAAGGAGAATGGCAAGCCTTTCAACAGCATATCCTAGAGTGGTTTGTGACTTAAACCTGTACTTTAACTGTTTAAATCTGTGGGAACTATTGTTGTCCGTGATTTTAATTAGTTGCTTTTGGTTTTACTGAAACAGGTCAGGAAGGAAACACTGTTGGAACCTTCAGACCTTAGGTTCTTTCAGAATCACTCTTCCCAGATGGCAGCATTAGATTATCTGGTTTCACTGGAAAGTGATATATTTATCCCCACTTATGATGGAAACATGGCTAAAGTTGTTGAAGGCCACCGCAGGTACATTTCGGCTATCAATCAATATTTTGTCATAACTGATTAGTTTAATGAGATAATGTTGTGGGATTCATTCCCGTTCCAGTTTTAACTTTCTGCATCTGTCTGAGGAACAAAAACTTGTGTATGCCCCTATGTTGGACCTAGGTATTATTTTGTTTTTAGTCATCATCTTGCCCTTGTTTCTCTTTGGAATAACTGTATCAATGAGGAGATTTTTGACATCAGAATCAAGATTTTTGACATCAGAATCACACTTATCTTGTTTACATTGTCTAATGTATTTCAGATTCCTTGGGTTCAAGGAGACAATTTTACTGGACAGGAGGCTTTTAGTTGATCTAATAGACAGATACAATAATGGATCTTTGAATTGGGATGAGTTCTCCTTTTCTGTAAAACAAGCCCATGCGGAGAGGATGGGGAACCCAACAAAAAGGTTGATGATTCCAGACAGGCCTAAAGAAGAGGATTACTTCTATTCCAATCCAGAAGAGTGTTTGCTATCGTCAAATGATCAATTAAGTAGTACGTGATAGTTGTTGTATGAGGCTGTGACATACAGATGTTCTCCCACCGGGCTTGCAATTTACTACAAATCATAAAACAGATCTTTATTTGGAGATGGAAAAGTTGCGATTAGGAAAGTTATTATACTTGAAGAATGCCTGAGATGGTCAAAAGAAGCAGCCGGGGGACATTGTCATCTTTGCTATATGCGAATAATTGGATTCTCATGTATAGAAGCTAACCTGCCATTGCAGGGTGATGTCAGTCCACAAAACTGCGTTTGTACACTGGGGGATGCAAATATAGTTGTGACTTACCGGATCTCTGGCTACCTGGAAGGTTAAGTTCTCCTCCTTCCATTGTACGTTTTTGTTTATTTTTCAATATCCATAAAATCTTTTAGTTCCTACCGAATATCACACTCCTGAAATTTATTTGTTCAGTGTTTTCATTTGGCTTTGCTATTTTCACCCCGACTCGCATTTTTACAGATCGGTGTACAAGTGTTAGATATGTGTTATAATTAGGTTCACATATTGAACTTGTCAAGTGGACATAACCTTTGATTTACTTCAGTGAATCAAAAGGATGAGTTCCATATTAAACTAAAACAGCAGGCGCTGGTAAAGTAGGTATAATTTTCATTTTTGCTCTAATTAAATGCAACATAAGGTTTCCTTGCTTGGCAAGTCGAGGTGGTATTCCGATCTCGGCTGGAATTTGTTACGAGGATCTGGTACACAAAACTATATATACATGAACGTATCACCAGGCTGACAATAAACTCTAGAACTTTCTCTGAATTGTTACAATGAAAAACAACTATGACCAGAAGAAGATTAGAGAATGATTCCATTGAAACAATTATGAAGTGATTAATTGGCGTGTCGTCACAGCTGAGAAAAGAATTTGAGTGGTTGCTTACAAGTCCTCCCGCACCAAACTGGTCGGCTGGGAGTGCTTGTTTGTTATTGGAAGAAAAGTTTGGCAAGATGATAGAGATGGGAATGCGCGTGGAGACCATCAAGTGCAGAGAGCCTTCCATGTTGGCGTTTTGACCTCTGAAACTCTATTTCAGATTCTGAAAATGGATTTATGACCCGTAGATCCACAACAGTTAGCTGCTGCGTAGGTAACGGTGGCATGGTCCATCCAATCACGTGCTTTGGTACTGGGAAACTCAGAAAGTTTGCTTTGCCAATGATAATGACTGGTTTTTCTTGAAAATAAATTGTGTACTGCCCGACAAATCTTAATTAACTGATTAAAAAATCCACGAGACAGTGATACTGAGCCTGCTTTTTTACCAAAAACTAGGGAACACTTCGATGCAAAGACATGGGGGCATCTTATGAATTACGTTTTGTCTTCTACTGGCATGTCTGATAATTTAATCGCTTTCACGTCAAAATATAGCAACTCAAATGATGATTAACCTTAATCATTATTTTTAATGCAACAACCAATTGCTTTTATCAAAGAAGGTTTGCAAACCTTATTAACATTCAACATCACCCAGCACTAGTTACATCACATCTTTCTAATTCATACGGCCAAACGTTGTACCTCATCAAAAACAACACGAACAATGTTATAAGTTATAATTTTTCTTTTTACCCTCACAAATACGCTTTTGATATGGTTCTTAGTTTCTTGTATTGTAGGGCTTAATGATTCTGATGATCTGCGTCACAATGTGGCTTTTATTGTAAATTTAATATCCTCAAATCTCTTTTAAACGTACCCAGCCCGACCATATCGTTATTCTATCGAAATTTTGTATTCAGTACATCGATGAAGTCGGTGTAACTGGAAGAGAAGATCGGGCATTATTCCAACCCATGGCCCGTATATTGTGGGGACATTTTCGAAAAGCATGTGCAAGGAACCGGAACCAAACGAATATTGGGATTTAAGTTAAAGTTAACTTAATGTGTTCTAAAAAATGCATGCCTTTTACATCTTCAAAGCATGATCGCTCAAATTGAGTAAACAATTTAATCACAACAGTAGCACTTCAAACTAATAAATTCAGAAGGAATAAGGAAACAATAGAGTAATCAAGAAGGCTCACACACATTTCAGCATATCATATTTCAACAGTAACACTTCACACACATTTAGCTAGTGGATTCAGAGTAATCATTTCAGTAGTAACACTTCACACACATTAAGTTAACTTTAACTTAAATCCCAAAGAATTGTAGATAAGCATTCCCAGTTTCATCACACATTGCGTTCTTATTTATCATATACTATATGGTTTTCCTAATCTATTTTTCTCGTATGATTTGGAACACTCAA
Organism: Erythroxylum mucronatum; assembly: GCA_027563825.1. NCBI lineage: Eukaryota > Viridiplantae > Streptophyta > Magnoliopsida > Malpighiales > Erythroxylaceae > Erythroxylum > Erythroxylum mucronatum. Next base: position 23,607,568 of record JAOSBP010000006.1, on the reverse strand, counting down.
ATGGTTAATTTTTTTTATATTTTTATATTCATCTTTCATGTCTGTGTTGTTATTAATTAAGAATGAAAAGAATAAAGAATTTAAAATTAATAGCTAACATATAGAGAAGATATTTCACACAAAGAGAAACTAAATAGAAATTCTGTTATTGCTTCACGTATAGGCGTTGGTCTAATGGCTCTTATAATAGTATTTTAAGTGACCAATTGCTGGAAGCAACATATACATTCTATATTTTAGGAAAAGAAAACTTAAAATGGTTAAATGTAACTAAACAATGCGTTATAATAAACAATTATTTAACACCCGTATTCGTAACCTCTTCGAACTCTCTAAATTTCTCAACATTTTCCTACGGACATCTTGATCTGCTTGCTCCATATTTGTCAACCAAAAAGAGCACGACCCTCTCTTAAGTTATATTTCAAGTAGCTATAGCTTTTAATGAAGATCTATTGAGTTTCATTTTAATTCCCCAAGTAACAGAGTGTTCTTAATTCCCCATGTAACAGAGTTTCATTTTAACTAATATATTTTTATCATGCGTCTTGCCCTATCCTTCTCTTTTAACTAATGTCTTGAGCATAAGAAGTAGACACAAACAACAGAGAAATATATATACATTAATGGGAAGAGAACTATACACAACATTAAACACCTAAAATATCATTAATCGAGTGGTCTAAACTCAAAATCTAATTCATTCTTCATTGATGATAAAGGCAGTACAATTTTAGTAAAGCTGTAAGAATTTTTGGATAAAAGAGAAAGAACATGATGAATTGAGTGGCTATTATCATATTTTTGATACAAGAGTAATGGCCAACAATAATAAAATATGGGTTTGACATGCTCTTCTTCCTTAAGTTACATGTTCCTCAAAAGGAATCTCAACAAAGTGTAAAAGAAACGGACAGTTGAATGAAATAAAGCCAGAAAAGTAGGACAAAAATGTTGCAACTAATTCCTAAAGTCCTCACAGGCTAATTAATTAAGCAGGTGGGTGTAATTAGGAATAAAGGAAATGTCATCATGTCATAACATTTTGTCCACCAACAAATCTTACTCACGTTCAATGATGACCATCGATCGAACAAAATTTTATCTTTAGCCCACAAGTTAAAGACATTCAACACCAACCAAACATACAAGATTGAAATTTAAGCATGTTCTATGTGCATATTCAAGCAGATGCAACAACAAACAACACATAGCAAATGAAAAAAGTAGAAGAAACAAACCCAACTCAAGAGTAAGAGAGAGACTCAAACAATACCCAAAACAAGAAATGAAGTGGAGGAGGAAGGACATTGATAAAGATTCAAGAAAGAAAGTACAGAAAAATGGATTTAGGAATTGAAAACCCTAACCCAGTAGAAAAAAAGAGAGAACTATGCAATTATATCGACAAAACAAAATTGAAGAAGAAAGAAAGAAAGAAAATTACTAGTGCTACTTCTTGGTTTCGACTGTTTCCATAATGGGTTGCAGGGATTAGTTTGTGTAGAGATAGGACCAAGGGTACGTTTATGGGCCTCATGTAAGAGAAAGGTAGATAGATGCTGGTTGACGCTCACGTTTGTGGGTCTCAGGTAAGAGGAAAGCTTAAGAGGAAAACAATATCTGTTACTTGCTTATAGGGAGAGAATAGAGAAGAGACTAAAAGAGGAGTACATTCAGTCGCGGCAAAACGGGTGCCAAAAGAATAGAGCAATGCCCATTCCTTTAGTTTAACAGAGGAATGGAGTATTGCCCAAAAACAAGGAATGAAAATATTATCTATTCAATGATAGGTTCTTACCAAACGTTACTTTTCATTTCATACCCATACTTCTTTTCCCATACCCACTAAACAAGCATACGCTAAATCCTAGTACAAAAGGTACCCCTTTGAGTTATGTCTAACAACTCTGAATGTTACAGATAATTGTTGAATATCTAATATAGGAATTTAGGAATTGCAAATATCCAAGAAACAAATAATGAAAGAAGAGATTAAGAGAAGCTGAAGAGAAGAAGATCTAGAGAGAGAAAACAAATATCTATTATTCGTTAAACATTTCTCCTCCACACCAACGGTTATAATAACGACTATAATAACCATTGGGGATGGTAGCTAATTACAATGCAACATGCATGTTATTTACACGACATTGTTCTCCTTATTAGCCTATATACAATACTACATCGTTTACATTTAACTCTTTACATTTCACTCTACTTTCTTTTCACTTTGTATTTACAAAACATGCCTCCTAGATATGGAACTAGATAATCTCATGTCTCAACAAAGCCACCTATATTAGCACTATCGTAGTTAATAGTACTGTTTTGTCGTAAGTTTTTTATCATCACATCGCTCACACCAAGTGGTTGTTGTGCCTAAGAATCATTAAAAAAACAGTATCATTAGTAAATTGTGAATAAGTTACTAAACAAAATGTCGTTATTAATAGTATTCTGGAAAAAGAAAAAAAAACCAATTGGGAGTTGGTCATGTCCATAGAAAATAGAACACCTTAAATAGAATTTATTTGACTTGAATTAGTAGAGACAATCTATCATTAAAAAGTTAAAAAGTATATAATTAAAATATTGTTAAAACATTGAATATTTTTTATTAAAAAGTAAACATGTACCTAGAGAAATTATTTAGAAAAATAATATAGTTGGTGAATTTGAACCGAGTTATCAATACAAATCTTAGTTCCTTGCATTTGATTTGCATACTAAAAAAATGAAGAAAAAATTATTGAGAAATTAAATAACACATGACTGTTGCAGTTTAAAATACTAATCAAACCTCAACTTTATTATCTCTTTGATAGGGAATTATATATTGACTTGATGTAGTTTGAAAGTTCTCTTATACCCTGTCTCACCCAAAAGAAAAAAGAAAAAAAATGATAGCATTATATAAGGGACATAAAATTCAAGAATATAAAAATTCTTTTAATGACACTTTAAGATTAGATGGTAATGTTGGTGTTGAGGCTGTGACATTTGTTGGAGCAATTTGAATGTTTTTTGTTGTACCCTATCTCACATATAAAATAGAAAAAAATTAATATCATTATATAAGGGACATGGAATTCAAGAATTTAAAAAATTACAAATAAAACCTTAAGGTTAAATGGTATTGTTGGTGCTGCAATTGTAAGATTTACTGTAGTCTGAACTTTTTTGGTTTATTTTCTCTTTTTCAAAGCCTTCTCTAAGCCATCCCTCATTCTCTTACCTGAAATAGTTTTCTTCTTGATTTTGATTCCTTTAATTCCAATATTGTTCTTTCCATGAATTTCAATCCCTTTTTGGTTCAAGTGATTTATTATAACACTTGAATATTGAACCATCTTTCACCTTGTAATCTAACAATGGAGCGCACGTTCGAGTGTTGGACAGTTGATCCATTACCTTATAATATAACATCTATGATTTCCAACATCTTCAAAACACAATCTTTAATAATTTTGTAAGTCTCTTCACTATCAGCAGCTTTTGTGATCAATTGAACATATAGCCCACATAATTCTTTATACTGCATAATTTGACATATCTTGGGATCCAAATTACTTATGTGATTCCTGAATTTTCAGCTCCCACAAATCCAAGTTTTGCTTTACGTGTCCATCTTTTCATTATGTACTGACTTGGGATCTCCATAATTTTTTTCACAGTAAAAACTTTCAAAACACAACAACAAAAAATTCCAACAAACTTGAATTTCTACAGCTACAATCAAATTTTCCATTTGATGAATCATAAGTAACTGTATGGTAATAGCTCTTCTTATAACGAGTAATTGAAAACTCCCAAAAACTTTCAATACAAGAATCATGAGAATTACACCATTCATTTAGAAAGCACTTGACACCTCAGAAGTATAAACACTTGCCGCATATTTCAAAATTTCAATTGGATACAATAATAAGGGAATACTTGTACTTAATGTCAAATAAGCCTTTAACTCTTCATATCTACGATCTTTAAGGAGTCTTTCAAAGTGATGAAAAAACTCCAAGAATTTATGTTGATAAGTGACATACCTTTTTACAACACTATTAATGCTCTTACTTCTTTGTGTTGTCGTCATGTTTGCATAAAACATTTTTCCATACACTAAAGACCATTTTTTCTTTATTTCAAACATGTGCCTCAACTAATCATTGTCAAGTTCGTAATTGCGCAACATATAATTCCATGCATTTACAAAATCTTCCTCTTCTTCAAAATCATATATGCATGAGCATAAATCTCTAGCAAAATATTTGAACTGAAAGAAAATACCACTTAAATGGATGGCGACATTTTCATAAATTTATTAAATACATAAGCGATGATGAGTTTCAGGCAATTTTAGTGCTAGAGCCTTTGCCATTGCTACATCTTGGTCTGTAAGAATAGTTTGAAGTCTTTTATCACTCATAGGTTTCGCAAAAGTATTAAAGAACCATTTCAAATGTGAGGGATGTCTCATCATATAACAATGTAACATCAAATAGTGTATTCTACTTGTGATGATTTATACCTATAAATAATGCAAGGGGACGACTTTCATTGTTCTTCTAGGTAAGTTATGTCAAAGCAAACCACACACTAAAATTTGAGTAATCTGCTCTCATCTTTGCATTTGACTAGAAAATGTTGTTTATTAAATCATCTTCATCAACTTGGATAACGTAAAAAAAATTCAGATCATTAATTTGCATTTTATGCAAATATTCCAAAACACCTCTTATATCCCTTCTTTTCATATCTTTTGTTCTTTTAGACCGTAAGTAATTTTTGTAGTCATTTGGTATGAAACCTAAGTTCTCTACACCACCTACTTGCCTAACCATGAGATCATGAGAAGCCTTTGGTGGGATTCTTACATCATTTGCCATTTCAATTTGCATTGCTGCAAATAAATTTATCTTTCGGTGAGATTTATGTAAGTACGTCTTGTTTGGACTCGATAGGTAGTGATTATGCTCCTCGATAAACTAAACCATATAGAGTTTTATGCTTCTTCGACGACTGACACTTTCACTTTAGCTTCACAAGCAAACCTTGTTTTAGGGCGTGCTGCTCTTACATCTATCTCGTTTGTCTTTTCCTCGTTTATCTTTAGCACTATAATAAAACATTTTGTTAGTGAAGTTTCCAGATTTATCTTTTTGGTTTCTGCTTCTCCTTATCGCAAACCTAACTTCTTTAGCATATGCCAAATAGAATTTGTAAGAATCATCTATTATCTCAAACTCCATTCCAATTTTTGGCATTAATTCTTTGGATACAAATGAGCGGGTAGCTTGCAAATCCTGATTACTGTTTAAACTCATAACAACTATAAGCTCATCTTTACCTTCACTCTTGCCAACTTCATTACCATCTTCAAAATTTAACCGATGACAAGACGAAGATATACCCACCATAGAATTATTAGCTTTGATCCTAAAGCAAAAACCCAAAAAGGTAAATGAAAAAAATTGAAAATGGATACTTCACTTTTATGATATAGAGAACCACTAAGTGTAGAATTCACAATTTAATTAAGAAGCAAAAATGAATCCTTTAGCATTAAACTTAAATAAATATCTAACAATTGGTGCTAAACAAATTCTTTAAAAAATGTTTGTAGATCACCATACTACACAATCTCTAAGAAACATTTACATACTAATCTTCCTTCTTTTTGTTTACTGGAACAATTAAATGAGCTCGAGCTATAAAAGTTATTAATTTTCCTTTTTCAGCAAAAGAAGATTAACTAAAATAAGACAAACTTAAAAAAATGCACCATTAAATGGGGGAAAATGCTAATTCCTTTTGCCAAAGTAGGATGAGAGGCAAACACAAGGGAAGCAAAGAGAAAGCTTGTGAATGATTCAGAGTACAGGAAAGCTTGCTCTAAATAATTGTTTTGAAATAGACTATAGGAATTTGAGGAGCTTGCGAATGATTTAGGGGACCCAGTAATTACTGTACCTTGGATAGTCTATGGGAATAGGAAATTCAGGTAAACTTTAATTTTATAGGCTCTTCTGGTGCTGGGCTTAAACACATTTAGAATGAAACATAAGTTCAGAATCGTTCAAGCCCAGATCAAATGGCTTCTTGAACTTATCATGAATCTTGTCATCACTGCCCTAGTAGTAACTTTCGGTTAAATCAAAAAGTGGGATGCCATTGTAAAGAATGCACAATAGTCACTGTAAGACATTTCTGCACCAAAGGCACTGAAGAAACTGAAGAGGAAAAAGAAGCAGAACAATACAACATAAAACCATGATAGTTGACTTGAGTTCTTGAAATAAGAGAGTTGAGAAGGAGTTCTCGTTGCAACACTTAGAGAAAACTGGTCAACCCTCACAAAATGATCATTCTTTATCATTAACATTATTCGCACAACAAAATTTTTATATTTCTAATTCTATCCATAAAAGGTGTTACCTTTTGATTGATTTTCTTGATATTGATTTGCTTATGCATGAAAGACCAAAATCACCATTCAAGCCTTATTGTGGCATGTTCCTCCAAAAGGTAAAATATTTAAAAATTTTCATAGAAGATTAACATTGAAAAATATTGATCACCTATGCAACAGGAAAGAATCAGTAAAGAATAGGTTGCTTTTGGCAATGACGAAGCTTTTTACCCAAAAAAAACTTGTTTAATATAAAGGATGAACTCAAAAACACCGAAAATTTACTGTGATCTACAACGTATTTAGAACTTGAAGAAATATACTAGTGGTTTTAAATCGCGTGTTAGCTATATCCAATTTTAGGTTAGTTCGAGTGGATTTTTCTTCCAAGTTCTTAAGGGTTTTCTTCCTTGAGAATACATGAAAAGTGTTGAAAAAGTGTGAACGAGACACAACTTGCCTTTTTGGTTTCTCTATTTAACATTCCCGCGTGTTGGTAAACTAGAAACAAAAAAAACGAAAAAGGAAAAGAAAAGGCATGGACTTCGCTGAAGCTAGAAGAGAGTCGATAAATACATAACAGAATCAGGTTTTATTAAAACATCATCGTATTATGGCAGAACAGGGTTAAAACAGATTTATTGAAATAGAGGATCTGAACTGAATTTATAGGGATTGTAATGCTTGAATTAAGAATACACCTCACTTATCTTATTCTAATAAATATTTGAACGTAAAAGCTCTTAGTTGAGGAGATACTAAAGAGAGGAGGCCAATTACTATGTTGTGCGCTAACCTTTGGTATAGTACAAGTATTAATCATACTCCATTTCATCTCTTGACCTTACAATTCTGATAAAATCAGTTATACTTGGTATCATTCTTAGTGAAATGATAAATGAAACAGATGTGTTAGCCCTTACCAAATCACGTACATAGTTCCTTACAAGGACTGAAATTCTGAGGAAGCTCTAACAAAGTTACTATAAGTTTAAAGAATACAAAAGACGGATGTACTTGACTTCACCAAGAATAGATTGTTAAAGTTGCTTTTACATCAACTGAGGAACCAAAGTAGTATAGATAATAGTGTTTAGGAGACTGTACTTTTCAGCGATACGAATATAGGTGAGCGATTCTACGACGATTGCTGGCAGCGTGGCTTCCCCCTCTGGTGAGCTTTCTGTTGAAGAGGCCGATAACCTCATTCGAAGTAGTAAAAAAGTCTAGCAAACATACGAGCATTAAAACATTGAGTTACCTAGGAACATGGAACTGGAGCACTGGGATGAAACTACTAGAAAAGGAACTTATAAAGACTTTGTTATTGGCTTTACCTCCAATACAATAATGCCTGAGGAGGAGATAACTGAGGATGTCTCAGAGGAGGACTTCGACGTAGAAGAGGTAGACGACCTCGAGTGCCCCACCATCCATCTGACTCCTGCTGATAAATAGTGTATTCGACGAGTGTGGGCGAATACACTGATTATCAAAGTCTTAGGCCGCCACATTGGGTACCGTTTCCTTGTTGCGTCCCTGAAGAAGCAATGAAGGCTGCAGTGCTACGTGGTATTGGCTGACATGGGGAACGATTATTATCTGACTAAGTTCAACTGTGAGGAAGATTATCACAATGTGCTGGAAGGTGGCCCGTGGATGGTGGCAGATCACATACTTGCGGTGATGAGGAGGCGCCCTAATTTCGACCCATTTACGGCATCCATCGACCGAGCTACAGTGTGGGTGCGGATATGTCATCTACCGGTGGAATAGTATGACAAACTTATTCTCACTAGGATTGGCAATAAACTATGGAAGACCATGCGAGTTGATGAGAGTACAGAGGCCAGTACTTGGGAAAAGTACGCAAGGATCAGTGTGGAAATTGACTTGCGCAAGTCTCTGGTTTCTAAATTCCGAATGAGAAGAAGAATATGGAGGGTTGAATATGAAGGATTACTTTTAGTGTGTTTTGGTTATGGGACGTATGGTCAAAGACGAGAATTGTGTCCTGCTACCTATGTTTTGGGTGTCGTCCCTTTGGAACCACCACCACCACCGGAGGAACCTATGTTTTGACCGGAGATTGTTTAAAGCTATGGCTCATGGATGTTGGTTCAGAAGATTATATTGTTGGAGTTGTCAGACCCCGGCCCCCGGAGCCCGACTGCCCCGGGAGGTGAGCCCTATAGGGGCCCATTTCCGGGACAATTCTTGACCTGGTTGACATTTTTATCTTGACTCTTACATTTGATTTAACTCTTAACTTGACACTTGTACAATCTCACTTTAGTGGTGAGCTTACATGGATTAGGACTTTACTCTTGATTATCCTTAAAAATATTGAAATTGTGCCCTTCAAAGACATGTCCGTTAAACGGACTTGGGTGTCCGTTAAACGGACATGAATGGGACTTGCATAACTTCTTCCCGAGAGTGTCCGTTAAACGGACATTAATGTCCGTTAAACGGACATGAAGTCCAATTTGGTACTATTTCTCCCGAGCCTGTCCGTTAAACGGACAGGTGTGTCCGTTAAACGGACACGAGGTCGCTTTGCACACTTTTTCACCCGAATGCGTCCGTTAAACGGACAAGAGTGTCCGTTTGACGGACACGAGGAAATCTTGCAATATTTTAACCCGAATGTGTCCGTTAAGCGGACAGGTATGTCCGTCTAACGGACATGACTTAGTGCAAAGGGGGTTATCCTAACCCGAATACGTCCGTTAAACGGACAGCCGTGTCCGTTTAACGGACAGGGGAATTTTCACAATTCCCTTGCCCATTTTCTACTTAGCCATTTCCTGCACAAATCTTTACACTTCTTAGCTTCCATTCATCTTAATTCTACTCATTTCACAACTACAATGCTCCATAGATAGGTCAAACACCTAGCTTAACCTATCAACATTTAAACCCAATTTCAATTACCTAACTCGTTTCAACACATTCACAAACACTTGTGAAATCAACTTCAACACAAACCTAATCATCCATTTCACTACTAACA
>JAOSBP010000006.1:23583882-23598043 GCA_027563825.1 Erythroxylum mucronatum | reverse complement strand
GAAGTGTATTTTGAACCTTTGCAGATTTTTGGGCTGTTCAAAATACAGCCGTTATGCTGCCCGATTTTCGATAAAATTGGGTTATGGCAAAGTAAGAATTAGAATAGGTTTTGTTATAAATGAGATAAGAATTTGGTTTATGGATGAAATTTTTAGGGCATGTATGTATGTATAAGATGATTTGAGTTTCGCATGAGGATGAATTTTCGGATAGGGAAATTATACTGTTTTGATTGTATAAGGTTGATAAAGATGAAAAAAAATTATACCGGATTTTCGGATTTGGATTAGTCTTAGGGTTCCAACGCGATAGTTTCTTTGTTCACGCTTCGGATGTCGGATCCGCTTTGATTTGTCAGAAATTTGTATTGGTTCGAATTCGTTCCCGTTTGCTTTTGTTCTTCGTTTTCGTTTTTGTTTATGTTTTCCGTTTTGTTTTCTGGTTGGGGTCCGGTTCCGTGATCGGGTCCCAACATGGACCTTGGTTTTAGTGAGCCAAAATACACTTGGAGAGGACATGAAAGTCGAAGTTATGGGAGGTGTTTGAACGATTGGACCACGCTTTTGGCAATCTAGATTGGATTTCTGCATTCCCTTTGACCACCGTCAGACACCTACCTCGTGTTCGCTCAGATCATCATCCCATCCTTATTTGTATTGAGACATAACCGAAGCTAGCGAAGGGCAGGACCCTATTTCACTTTGAGCTAGCCTGGACTACCCACCCTGATTACCCCGCGATGCTTCTGTCTAGTTGGGAGCCTTCTGAGTTTCTGCCCAACATGCTTTCACGCTAGATAGAGATATTGCGGGACTGGAATAGACATGTCTTTGGCAATATTTTTCGACGAAAAATGAGAGCACTAGCCCGACTTGGCAGTGTGTAGCGTGCCTTTATAGTCAGGTACAATCCATTCTTAATAAGACTGGAGGGACAACTTAAGGCAGAATATAATCTTCTTTCACATGAGGAAGAGCTGCATTGGTTCCAGAAATCAAGGGCGGACTGGTTTAGTATGGGAGACTAGAATACCAGGTTTTTCCATGCTTCTACAATGATCAAAAGGAACAGGAATCGGACTGAGGCGTTGCAGGACTCAACTGGAAATTGGATTTTTGAGCCTAGTGAGCTAAGGATGCTAGTTGTGGAGTGGTATAAAACTCTTTACCTGGAGGTGGTAAAGGATCACCCCCAATTTCCTCTCTGAGGGTGCTTTCAAAAGCTTCCCCCAGCTGTTTGGAACTTTATGTGTATGGAGGTGACGATAATGGAGGTAACTCGAGCTTTATTCCAAATAGGAGGGCATAAAACGCCTGGCCTTGATGGTTTCCATGCCCAATTCTACCAATCCAATGGCACCTGGTGAAGCCCAACTTGGTTAATTTAGTGAGGAAGGTGTTTGAGGATCCATCTCTTATCCAAGGTCTTAATGACACTTTCATTACATTAATTCCGAAAGTTGACAACCCTGAACATGTTACACAGTTTCGGCCAATTAGCTTGTGTAATGTCAGCTATAAGCTAGTCACAAGGATCATAGTATAGCGCCTCAAAACAGCTCTACCAACGCTCATTAGCCCGTTTCAAAGTAGCTTCGTACTAGGGCGACAAATTTCGGATAATATTGTGGTGGCACAAGAGATTGTGCATTCCATGCGCAGATTGAGGGGCAAGAGGGGTTATATGGCTATTAAAGTAGATCTGAAGAAGGCATACAACCGGTTGAGCTGGAGCTTTATTCGGGACACTCTGCATGATGCAGATTTCCCTTTAGCCCTAGTAAGGTTAATCATGAGCTGTGTTCAAATTGCTCGGATGAGGGTGTTATGACATGGCAGGCGTTCACAGGAGTTTCATCCCAGTAGAGGCATTAGACAAGGTGACCCCTATCTCCTTACCTATTTGTCTTATGTCTAGACCGGTTATACCAACTAATCGAGGCATGGGTAAGAGCTGGGCTTTGGAAACCGTTTAAGGTTGGTAAGGATGGACCTTCGGTTTCTCATCTTTATTTTGTAGATGACATGGTACTTTTTTCCGAAGCATCGGAGAATCACATGCAAGCAATTATGGATTATTTTGAGCTTTTCTGTGAAGCCTCGGGTCAATGCATTAGTCCTCACAAAACTAAAGTTTATTTCTCTCCGAATGTCAAACATAATATGTGTGGCAACATCGCTAGATTATCAGGCTTTACGACCTTGGCAAGTATTTGGGGGTCCCGTTATTACATAAACAGGATACAAAAACCACCTATGCACATATATTGCAAAAGGTTCGTACTCGCCTTTCAGGCTGGAGGGCAGAAGCTCTATCTATGGAGGGTAGGTAAACTCTATGCCGTTTGGAGTTGGCCACCCTCCCACTCTACATAATGCAAACAACGAAAATCCTTAAACGACTTCTTACAGAGATTGATCGTCACTGTAATAGGTTCCTTTGGGGTGACACAGGCGAGAGGCACCGAATGCATTTGGTCTCTTGGAATCAGGTGTGTTGCCCTAAAATATCTGAGGGCCTCGGGTTAAAGAATTTGGAGGCTATAAATTCCGTCGTTCACATGAAATTAGGATGGTCCCTCATCACAGAGACTAGAAAGCTTTGCAACCAGGTTCTTTGTGCAAAATATAAGATGGGTAGGGATTTTCGACAGGGTTTGCTTGCTAAACCGGATTCCTCTCCACTGGGCGCAGCTCTGTGTAAATTTTCCCAAGTTAATGACAGGTGCTACATGGTCGGTGGGCAACGGAAGACAGGTTCGATTCTGGTTTGACAATTGGGTGCACGGAGTCATTGGTAATTTACTATCTCATATTATTAATGCGGTCCCGGAGGGTCAGTTGGAGAAGAAAGTATGTGAATATGTTGATCACAATGGGGATTGGTCCTGGGGGGAGTTTAGCATGTATCTTCCTCATAACAGGCTTTTAAAGATTGCTGCCACCTTCCCGCCTCGTATCACCGAGGAGGATGATAGACTATGCTAGTCATTAGAATCTAGTGGATGTTTCTCAACACGTTCCGCCTATCGTCTTCTACAGCAAACCAAGTGTGAGTAACCTATCGACAACAAGAATTTTACTGCAGCGACTTTCACACTTGGTTTGCGAGTAACCTATCGACCGATTGTGGAGCACAATAGGATAGCACTTGGCCTCTGTTATTTGGTGTTCTGCTATGGAAGCTCTGGGAATGGCGGAATGAACAATGCTTCGATCTCGGCTCATCCAAAGTTCATAACATAAGGGAAATTCACTTGTTTGTTCAGGAACTAACTTTGGTCCACAATCTACAAAGTCATGTCTCAATCCCTCTCCCATTTCAGGGGAGAAGCGTACGGGAGATTAGCTGGCAGAAACCCCGAGAGGGATGGGTCAGCCTCAGCACGGATGGTGCCTCCAAGGGTAACCAAGGCCCGGCGACAACTGAAGGGCTTATTAGGGATGTTAGCGATACTTAGTTGGTGGGGTTTAGCGCAATTTTGGGATTTTGTACGTCTTGACAGGCTGAATTATGGGTAGTTTATCATGGGTTGACTCTTGCATGATTTCAGGGTTACTCTAGGGTGGATATGTCTATTGACTCTGCCTTAGTGGTGTCCACTATTTCGAGTGAGCGAAGCCAGGTGATTATAATTTAGTGTCAACTATCAAAGAACTGCTTTCTAGAAACTGGGAGGTGAGGGTACCTCATGTCTATCGAGAAGGACACCGTTGTGCGAATTGGCTAGCGAATTATAGCTATCTACTGTTAGGACTTCACTAGTTTCATGCAATTGTCAAAGGAATTTCCCCTTTATTGTTTGCGGACGCAGTAGGTGTCTCCCTACCTCGTTTAGCTCAGCTGTAGTGTTTCTTTAGGTTTAGGCCCCATTGTCTACCCAAAAAAAACACAAAAGATTGAATACTGCACACGGCCTCAAAAGGTCCATCTCCCACCCAATTGAAAAATACGGCTTGAGAAACTAAAGTCGCTCCACTTCAGTAAACAGATTTGATCATCCTGGTGCGATCAGTAAATTACAAATTTTTTTAAAAAAAAGGCTATTGTCTGGTAACATTACAAGAATGGAAGCTTTGAATGAATAGGCAGCTTCTCAATGCTTAGAATTTATGCATCTATGAAAAAACACAAAAAAGTTGGATAATACATGTCTGTCAGAATCCCTGTCCATCCTGACAAACTGAAGGTATACATATACAATCATGATGAAGACATGAATAAACCCTCCAAAACATGATGGAGGCTTCCAAAAATGAATAAATTTAGTGATGAAAAGAATATTATGATACCGCTGTACTAGCCTTTACTTGTCTTAAGCTTCTTTAAGGCTTGATGAGATTCCTCAGAAGTTGAAATCCTTGTCCTGATTGTCCCTTGATTGCCAGAGGGAGCATCGTTTTCCTAATCCAAAATGAGAACAAAGACCATGAGTCACTTGTCCCATAGAATGGAATACTACTGGAGAAAAATGGAAGTTGACATTCTAAGCAACTTTAGAAAACCTTAAGCGTGGATGTTGTAGCAATTGATCGGCCACCTGCTTGCTTCCCAAGCTCTATTTGCACTGAGATGCTAGCTTGTGACAAATCCACTCCAGAGCCCTGTAGTGCTTGTGTCAGAGTATTTAGCAACCTGTTCCGTGTCACCAGCTATGGCATTTAATTCATAATTCAACATACTCTTAATAAAAAAACAAGAATCGAGAAAGCTGAGAGTTGTGTTCAAGAGTTATATAAAACAACCAAATGTCAGTAGACTTTCTTATTTCAAAACCATACTTATCCAGAGTTTAACATAATTACTTAACAGATATTGCTTAAAACTTTCTAAAATTTGAAGAAAGCGAATCTAAACTGTAAGCATGGTACAAATAACAAGTCATAATACTTTCACATCAGATAGGCTAGAGCATCACGGTTAGAGATCATCACTAGTCATGAAAACAAATGGCATAAGAACCCATCGGAAGACAGAATAAACACCTTCGACCACTTTACAAAGTAACGCAAAAATATTCGGTGCTGGATAAGGTATTTTTCACATTTGCAAATGGATTAATTTTGCTTAAAAATTAAAGAAAAAAGAAGAAATTCACCTGAATAAGAAAAAATAAAAAGAAAATTAGATCATTCAAATGAAGAAAAAAGTACCAAAGTTGATGGCTCGTGGAAAGGATCATGTGAAAGTGATGAATACTTAAACATAACTCACCCCCTGGAGTAAACACTAGAGACACTAACTGTACCACCTTCAATTGACAGATCCTCTTCTTTCAGCTTATCAGCAGCTCCATCAGCCACAGTTGATCCGATATTACACAATTGAGCTTGAGGTTGATTTCCTATGTTCTCAGAGTCAAATCCTCGGCCAGGTGGAAAGTTAGCAATGCCACTTCTGGTAGGCCAAAAGAAGTTTGAAGGAAGTGATGTTGGAAAAGACACAGCTCTGTTTATTATATGATCAATTGCTTTGAAGTTAGTAGGAGAGCTCATGTCAGATTCTGCCGGGTTCTGTGTTCCTTCAGGAATAGGAGACACAGTAATGCTTTTCTCATCCAACTTTGAAGAGAACACTAATCCAGGGGCAGATTCACTAATGATAATTCGAGATTGATCAGCATAATTCTCTGCAGGCCTATTATTGATTTTCTGTATCAAATGAATGGGATATCAGCTGTCTGGATTTAACATCACCAAGGATCAATGGGGATTGGATTACATTTCTTTTTATGCCATAAATACAATATATGCACAAGTTCAGGGATTACCCAAGGCACCAACTTCGCCGGTTCATTATTCCATCCTCCATATGATCCTTCATATTTATGTACTTTCTCCTGTAAAAACTGAATGTACTCAATAACCTGCAGAAAGAATAAAAAATTCAATCATTCAACATTTTTTCACAAATAGAAGTTTCAACTATAAATTTAGTTACCTCTAATAGGAAAGATGCCTTGTCTCTCTTTTGATCACTATGAGGAATGAGTTTTCTCAACGTCTGAAACCTGCACAATAGTTTTCAAGTTCTAGTAAACCATGAAGTGGGCAGTGGATTTATGTTAACTCAGAAGACAATTTGCAATCACCCCACGCCCAGAAAAGTTACCCGTGCTGATAATTTCTCAAGGGGTATCTCATTACGTGGTATTATGTAGCGCCACCAAACATAACTTTTCTTTTTGGGGATGCAACACCAAGCACAATTAACATAAAGTATTTACTTTGCCATAAAGGCCCTTGCTTTTACTATTTGACTTCTAGCATAATTTCGTACTTCCAGGAAAAGAATGGTTATGAAACATTTAAAATTTTGGAGAGAAACCTTTGTTATAACAAGATAAGGTGTTGAAATCATGCCTGTCGTTTATTTTGCTCCGTCTACGTTGTTCTGTGGCAGAATGTTTAGACCGGGGCGTGTTAGCTTTCTGATTACTGCTCTTCCCGCCTACTGTTACCCTCAGATCTCCTGCAAGTTCAAAGATGTAAATGGGAAAGGAATGGATGATAATGTGACAATCAATTGAACAGACAACTCCAGAATCACACGCAAAAATAGAAAGAAAAACCATTTAAATCCTTTTCAAAGAAAAGAAACCAGTTGTGAAAAGAATAGAGTACCATTCTGTACCGGAGAAGGGCTTTCTTTCTTGAAAACGATCTCTTCCTCTTCGACTAGATCGTCATCTTGGTTGCTAATTTTGGCTGAATTTATCATTTCCATAAAGCTCTGGTTCTTCTGTCCCGATGGCCTGTTTAAAAGTTGCATCATTAAAAAAAAGTGGATATTTAATTATGACATTACTTGTGATGAGAGACAGAGAATGAACCAAAAAACAAAAAAAAAAAACTTCAAATAGGAGAAGAAGGGGACAAACTGAGAAGTGAGGGAGCTAAATCCGTTGCCATGGTTATTGGATGAAGCTTGTGACGGCCTCTCAGGCGTCGACCACCCCGCCTTGACTGCCGTTTCTGTTACCCGCAGCCAAAAAGAAAATCGAAATTCAGTACGCTATATGAGAGATAAGACGTAAAAACAATACCTTGATAATTACTAATTAGATCATTGACATATCATCTCACATTTCTTTTCTTCCCGGCTTGCAGTCTTTCAAATGTCGTCATGGTATTACCTTCATTCTTTAATTTTGTTTACTGATAGTATTAGCATACGTAATAATGAATTAGTAGGATATATAAACATCATAATCACCCCATATGTAGTCATTACTCTATCGTCTCCTCAACAATAATGTTCAGCTTCAGATACGAAACTTTTTACTCTCACCCGAACTCGTGCAAGTTCGTAATGACAACCACATACATCTTCCTCTTTTAACTGAACATCAGCTGAGTAGTATTTCTGAGTTCTGACGTCCTTACACCGGGCTCTAGCCGAAAGCTAATGCTGCTATAGCCACTTCCAAACGCGGACTGGGTCTAGGATGGACCCCAATAACGCTTTTCGCATTAATGGCCTACGTCGCTAGATCCCAAACCAACTTTCCCCCAAATGACAAAACGTTATTGCCACCGTTTAGCCATAACCATTACACCGGAGATAAAAAGTTAAAAAGGTAGTGCTCACTTTTCCCTATAAGCCCAAGATTTCAGAGCGTACTTCTACTTAAGCCGAATTCAAGTCAGTGTCAAAGCCATGTACCCCACAAAACCCAAGTTACCAAGCCTTTGGTGGTTAATGGACTTTTTGCATGCTCATGCAAAAAATGCAAAAGTATACAATAGTAAAAGCAAATACTACTCTATAAACTCTATCCAAGAAGCTTACCTCTTATGATATTGGATCTCTCCCCAACATTCTCCTTCCCTGTCTTTCCCTTCTTTGATGCAGATTCTTCCCATAGCGTAAATCCACTTCCAGTGTAAGAACTGCAGTTGGAATTCTCGTCGTTTCTTTCAGTACTACTTGCTTCTGCTACCGTATACACAGCGGCCTCAGGCTTTGGAACTCTTTGATTAAAGTAAGAGACGTGGCTTATACTGTAAGTCCCAATGCCTCCAGGAAGGATATGTTCCTCCGAGGACGGCGGTGCAGCTGGTGGAGGCTTTTGGAGGGACGAAATCTTGTTGGTTTCTTTTTTAGTACCAGATGTCTTCCCTACCCATTCCAATGGTCGAAGAAAATCGTGAGTCTTGAGGTACCCACCTGTTCATCACCACAAAATCAATCAAGAAAATACTCCACTTGACAACTTACTTACATTCATATAATATATAAAACGAAAAATAAAAAAATTTCCCGATTCCATGTTGAAGCTTCATTTGTGATATTTGTGCATATGAACTGGGTCCACGCTCAGGAGATAAATTATAGAATTACTAAGAGAAACAAAAATAATCAAGAAACGCAACTCGAGCCAACAATGTCCAACTTGGATATAAAAAATGAAGTCTTGTAAAAAATGATTGTCATGTTCTTCAATTCACCAACCAGTCATTTCAGGCTAATTAATTGGGACACGTGATTTGGTCATTTAATGTGAACTTGAATCAACAAACGTTAATTATACTTTTATAATCTAGATTTCTTGTAAAATTAGAGAAGGATTAATTAAAGGTTTTATTGAAGTGAAAATAGCATGCAATGCACCATATGCAAAAATGTGCATCATGTGGCGTGTCAAACCAATGTCCAAGTCCACAATGGGATGGGATCCAGCCCACACAAAAATCCCCCATACAATGCTCCAATCTGATGGTGTTCATTACTCGGTTCCTTTTTGAGATTTTAGTAAATGATATTTGGGGCGAGTCCTCACCCTATAACTCCATGGCCCAGATCTTATGATTCAATTGTCCACACTCCACACCCAAAATCCGATCGGTCATAAAAAGAAAAACCCTCATAAAGATGCTAAAATCAGCAAAAACATTTTGTTTGTGTACCGAAATGTTGTTTCTATTGCACCAACAAATTGATAAAATAAATCAGAAAAAAGGGTGGAAAACATGAAATGAAAATGAGTACCTTGAGAAGTTGGTTTTGGATCTTGTTGGATTGTTGGATGAGTATACAGTGAGAGAAAGTCATTCGTTTGTTTCCTTGTTCCTGCGGTAGAACATATTCTTAAGCTTGTTAAATTATAATTCCAATTCTGATTTTCATGCTTTCTACTAATCTCTGAACAAAATAAAAACAAATTTAACTTCTTTCTAATACCTTCTGTTCCAAGGTGACGTTGTTGAGGAAGCTCCATCATCCAAAACCAGTGTAGATTTTATTTTTAATTTGTTATATCACTGAATTTTGGTAATGGATAGCCTCCGGAAAAAGCTAAATTTATCTATAATTCTTTTCTTGCAATTGCTTCTTCTCAGATCCGTTTCACTGGGAAGAACAGAAGTTTGGAGGGAGATATGGCGCCTCCGCCGAAGATCGGAGACGCATTGGCTTGTTTCAGCAAAATCGAGTCTTGATTCAATGTATTGCAGTTGCAGTGTACAATTTTCTTTGAGAAAATCTTCCGTGGAAATAACTCAAACTTCACACGAGAAACAACTAACCAGAACTCCGAACTACCTAATTGGACGAACCTGCCACAGTATTACAATAATTGAACATCAGAATTCAAAGTACCAAATACTGATATTACCCAATTATACATAATTCTAACTTCAACCAACGAAAGAATCACCAGCAATTCAAAGAAGATCTAGAAGAGCAAGTTTGAGCCGTCTGAACCGATATTCAAGAGAAAGCAAACGAAAATTTTCTAAAAACCGCTACTGACCTGAGATTTGAATTGTGAAAATAAGAAAAGACGAGTTCAAACGGCGAAGTATTAAATAATCGAACCCCACAGCTTAATAAGTCCAACACATAAAAACTTTTGCGGTTCGGATTGATTAGCCACAAAGAAATGCGCAAAGGATCTCCTGGAACTCCACCAAAAATTGTCTCTTCTTTTGCCTTCCCTCTTCTTCTTTTTTTCCCTCCTCGTAAAAAGATTTTCCTTCTTACCAAACAGTGCTTGCGAAAGAATAATGCTGCTTGAGGTTGGAGAAACTCTCTCTCTCTTCTCTTCTCTTCTCTTCTCTTCTGTCTTGGCGTGCTTTTGCTTTAAGATCCTTTTATACATTTGATCTTTGCTTGGCTTCGTCGTTTGCCGTTACGTGACAACGGTGTTGTCTTAACGTCGTTATGGCGAGGCCTACGGCGTTAGTGTCACGGATTCTCATCAATAAAATAATAATATTATATATAATAATATTTGAACTTTCTTAGTATTCTATATTTTCGGCAATCCCGATAGTATACTGCTTGGTTTTATAATTTGGGTAGATGATGTGTTATTATGCTTCGTAAACATGGAAGGAATTGGTTTACTCAAGGATTTACATTTAACACTGCAATCAATTATTACTACACAAAACTTTTCTTTTTTTTAGTTGCCACGATGTATTTTAGGCGAATCTTAATTATGAGAAGACACTTTTAAGTCACTCACATCTAGAATAACCTTCGCTCGAATTGGATAAGTCCCTTATAGAAGATAAAACTCTAACTCTAAATTTTAAACGGCTGCATACATAAAAAAAAGCTTGAACCCATAATTTCACTTGAACTAGGAGAAAAAACTTCTTTTTATTAGCGGCAAAGAAGATGAAATCTCACGTGCTCTACACCTGTCCCTTTTAGTGCCGCGAAATGCGGGGCTTTCTCCGTTACTTTGTTGTCGTTTTGGTATTGGCTCCCATGTGCCTAAGATGGAAACCGGAGTACATATGTTACGTGTCCAATTACTTATGTTTTTCCATATAAAATATGTACTTTTTTTTGCCTCTTTGGTCCAAATTTCAGTTATTAGAGGCACTGGTGGATGAAATCTACAAGCTAACACCCATTCAGCAAGATAGATATCCCCCGAGCTCCCTTTGGTTTTATTTCTATGTTCTATAATTTTTATTTTCATTTCTATTTTTCTTACCTATTATTTTAAACAAAAATAAAATTTTATTTGATTGTTGATTATTTTGTTACTATTGATAATTAAATGTTCGAAAAAGATAAATTAATTTTATGAATTGATTAAGTAATTTTTTATTTTTAATCTCTCATATAACATTATTATTTTTTATTAAATAATTAATTAAGTAAGTAAAAAAGTTATTTATAACCTACTATTTATTTGTTGACATATATTTTAATTATTACGGCCAATTGTATTTATAATTCTATGTACTTCAAAGATATTTTATTTTTTAAAAGATATTTATTGAATAATTATCAAAATTTTTAGATATATTTAATTTAATTAAAACTAAATATTTAATTTAATTTAATTTAATTTATGCAGATATAATTTTATTAATAATTAATATTAAAAATACACATTTATTTAATGATTAATTACTTTATCATAGCAATAAGAACATAAAAAAATTATGATTTTCATAAATTATAAAATTAAAACTAAAAACAACAGTTGAAAACCCAAACAAACATATATTTAAAAATCGCAACAAAATGCTCTCCATTTTATCATATCTCAAATTAAAACCACTTTAACTTAACCCTTAGCCTACCTTTTATGTACCCAATGTTTGGAACATAAAAAAATAAAAATATATAATAGATTGCTGGTGTCAGAATAATCAAGAATGGGCAATAAAATCCATAAAATCATTGTTTTTAGTATGTTGTAATTTCAATGTTACTAATAAATTAATTTGGAAATTACAACTTTTGACACAAATTAATACGTTCATATAGAAATATGTGGTCACGAAATAATAATGTAATACGTAGTATAGGCCTTATGACGTATCCCGAATCTATATGAAATGATTAAAAATGAAGGTAACGCGGAATATCTAATTGTGGTTCCATCTTTGGTTCAGATGTCAATTCCGAGCTTCAAACGATCACGAACCTCTTGGGACCTTTACCGAAAGTGTTCACCGAGACACAGGTTAGGTCTTTTTACAGTTTTCTCAATACATAAACTCCCCTAACGAGCCAGAGATTCCTTATGTTTACGATTGATATGAGTAACTGCATGAGACATTGACTTTTATGTAGCTTCCATATCAGGCTTTCCTATCACAAAGTCGATATGAGTCTGATCCACACTAATTAGGACTCATTTTTTTCTCGGACTGCGAACCATAAATCTAGATCATTTATGGGGTCACTTTATTATCTTTATTTGAATCAAATTACGTAACTTAACCGATAATTTATTGAAAAACTAAAAAGTGTAATTAATGTTGTCCAATTCTATGGGAAAAAGACAAAATTGCCCCTACAAACTAAAAAATGTCTAACAAATAAATCATTAAAATAATGTCAATTTGTCAATTTTTATACTTTTATTAATTCATAATTAATTATTATTCTCTAAATTTTGACTCCATCAAATGTGTTTAGTAGCAATTTTTTGTATTAATTAATAAATATGTTATCATCAGCCAATCTACTTGATTAAGTAATTATAACACTGTTTTCGAACGCATGATTGGTTTAATTATATCACCGGCCATTGGTGAATGTAAATTTTAATGCCGCGTTTACGTTCCTAATAGATGAAAAAGTAAATCGCAGTTTTGGCAATCAGTTAGTTCCTAAGACAAAAGCCAACGGGTTAAAAGATAAAAACAGCCCTTTGCTTCTACAACGTAAGAGCATGCGAAACTAAAACCCACATGCCCCACGTTACGGCCAACCCAAGAGGTTTGCATCATGCATGACTTTCTCACTCGGAAACTTTTCCTTATTAACTAGCTAGTTACTAATTTTCATTTTCGATTTTGGAATGTATTGTATCCTATGATATGATCAGCTGATGAATCTTATTTGTTTTTTCTATTATAATTATTAATTATGCATGCCCCAACAATCATGATGAGCATCCACGTTAGGACGCCCTTTTTCACATTAGTAGTACTTTGATAAAAATGCAAGCTAGCTAGCTAGCTCAGCGCGGCAATATCTTTTATATATTTATCACATATTTATACTTAAAGTAAAGGCAGCAGGAACATGGCTCTCCAATTCATAGTACGGTGCAGTGTTCTCTTCTTGATATTATATACTTAAGTTCCCTTTGGTCGTAATCGGACATATTAAACAAGTAATGTTTCTGTCTTCGGTGATCCCTATAAGATATGCTGTCTACGTATATAAATTTATTTTATTGGCTCTAATCTATAATAATCATAACTAGCTACTGTACTAATCTATCTCCGTCTTATTAACAACCATCTACAACATTTTATATGAAAACCTGTTTATATTTTAAACACAAGTGCCAACTTTTCTCCTAAGAGACATGTTGATGATGCACATTGAAATTGAACCTTTCATCAAACGTTTACTAGAACCCCACATGTAATGCACTTAGCGGCGAGTTGTTAGAACGTCACGGTGTTATCTCATCCTTAAAATAGATCGCACTCTTCTCTTATTCCTATCATCTACTTTGTCATTTCACTCACCATAATTAATATCAGTTGCCGCAGTTCACCCTTTATCAGTTCTCCACCATACACTTTGATTATAATTCTTAAAGTTTTCCCATTAATTTTGTACAATATCAATTTTTTCGTACTAATTTTAACTTACATGATTTAAATAATAAAAGAAAGATGAAACAAGAGAAATATAACCACGTGACCACAATGATAAAAACATGGCTCAGGGAAAGACGCCTTGGCATATAAACAGTGTAGCTATCTTCCTACGTATGTGGAAACTAGGAGTTAGACTAGCGGAAATTCATTGGAAGCAAGTGTGGTTACTGGTTATGAATAAACTTTCATAAAATTCCTTTTGAATATTGGACAACTGAAGGCTATAGTGAAAGAAAATTAGACGCTAAATTACAGATTAATTACATAATTAATCACCACAAGTAATTAACTCTAGAATTGTAACATACCATATTCAATAATTGGATAGATAAATACCTGAAAATTGGGGAAACATTGAATCCATTATAGTTTTCCGTGAAACGACGTGATCGAGACGCATAGGATTTACTACTGCTATTCCGAACCTTAATCAGCAAAAGAACACGTACAGTTTTCAATGGGGGCGACTGTATTTAAAGGTTGGCTAACAGTAGGGCCTCCTGTGCTTTCTAATACATGGGCCAAGCCTACCCATCATAGCAGGCCCATGGACACAGGCCCAATG
>JAOSBP010000006.1:23562077-23582087 GCA_027563825.1 Erythroxylum mucronatum | reverse complement strand
TCCTTTCTTACTTTAGCTGTAAACTTCCCCTTTAGGCAATCAACACAAGTGTCAAAATCAGAGAAGTCCAAATCATGTAAAATAGTTTCCTTAATCAGCCATTGTGCATGGACAAGGCAACAATAAGAATGGCGAGGGTTGGGTATGGACTGTAGAGCTGAAGCCTGATCTTCTAGACAAAATTTCCCCTTTCAGGCTAGGTGAAAATCATCAACTCATTGAAGATACGGTGAAAGTCACATACCAGTGGAGAGCCACCCCCAATAGGAAAAATCTTGGCGTTCGACAAGAAGGTTGTTCTGAAGGGGCGATCATGAAGAACTAAAGCATCCTTTAAGGCATTAGGAGTCCTCTAAGATAAATGAGGAAAAGGACACAGAGGGTGACAGACCTGTACCACAAAAGGTGCCCCTAGAGAGAGACGTTGGTCTACAATCTTCTAAGGTTATAAAGTCTCCTACACAAGGTTCACCATTGACTCAAAGCACTAGGTCACGAAGAACACCCTTATAGAGTCTCACGACTATGATGACACTTAAAGGGAAAATTTAGTGTCACAATTGGAGCTTCAAGAGAACTTTACTATGGTGGAAAGACAGAAGTTAGGTAGAAAATCAAAGAAACAATCCAAATAACCAACAATGACCATTTTTTCTTAGAATATAAAGGGATTGAATGACCTGAAGAAACAAATTTTGGTTGCTGACTTTATACAAAACAAAAAGTCGTTGATGTTCGGGTTGCTCAAGACAAAATTGAAATCAATATCTTGTTCAAAGTGGGAGTCATTTGATGAAATATATCGTAATACCATCCCAAACTTAAAAGGGAATAATGAGTGGTTCGAGAAGTCCAGCTGAACATAGAGTTTCACGTTTTGTCCATTGACAAATACAATATGACGCAATGCAATTCTTTACCGTTTAATACGTATATACCTAATAAAACTATTCTGATATTCTCTTGTAGGTGTGTAAGACATCTAGATATGCACTAATAGGGGAATTATGGAACTCTTTTAAAAGTTGTTAGGTAACATTAGATTGAGGAGGCAAGGCCGCCCGATTTTTAAAGTGAATCAATAGGTTGAGTCATCGATATGGGTTGCTTGCATTTTCAATTGAAATTTTACTGCTTTTTTTTCATGTAAGAACTATCATTACCTTAATTCTTTATTTAGCACAATTAAATGTGAGATACAGATAAGGAATTAGGGGTATGACTACTAGCTACCCTTGATAATGCGTTGACATCATTGTTCTTTTGACCTAGCTTGTGTTTGATTTCATAATCATGGCCCAATAGTTTAGACACCCATTTATATTGTCTAGATGTGAAAACATATTGTTCTAATAAATAATTGAGGCTTCTTTGATCAATTTTGATGTAGAAACTATGGCCATCATGTCTGAATTGCATGAATTATTACTAGTATTTCTTTCTCATAAATGGACAATGAGGCATTTAATTTCTAACTTAAGAATACAATTGACTACTATGTTGACTTAAAATCACCCTATACCTTTGATCGAAGCATCTGATTCACTGACAAATGGTTCATTGGAATTTTGCAGTACAAGTGTTGATATGGTAGTCATGGCTTGCTTAAGCTCTTCGAAGGCAACTTCCATTTCATTATACCACTCAAAATTACCCTTTTTTAACTACTTGGTAAACGAACTTGCTATAATTCAATAATTACAAACAAATTTGTGATAATATCTTGTCAATCATGAAAAGCACACAACTAAAAAACATTAGTACGCTAAGGCCAATCCAACATAGTTTGAATCTTTACTTAATCAACCTTAAATTCATGAGGAGCAACAATATGACCCAAGTATTCCAATTCTTGTAAAAAAAGCATATTTTCTCCTTTTGACAAAAAAATGTTGCTATTTTACACCTTTAAAAGCTATTTTAACATGTTCAAGATGAACGCTCCAATTGTGGCTATAAATCAAGATGTCATCAAAGAAAACAAGAATGAATTTGCCAAGTTAAAGGCAAAATATGGAATTCATAAGCATGAAAGGTAGATAGTGCATTACAAAGACTGAATCACATCACTAAATATCCATTGTTACCATTATGCATACAAAAAGTAACTTTATAAATGTCTAATTTGTGTACTCGTACTTAGTGGTAACCTTCTTTTAAGTCAAGTTCGGTGAAATAGGTAGTTTTATGGAACTCATCTAATATATCATCAACTCTAGGAATAGGAAATATGACTTTGATGGTTACAACATTAAGTGTTACAGTGTTAGTGAGAAATTGCCTTGACTCATCTTTCTTTTCAACCAATAAAATAGGAGATGAAAATGGAGTAGTGCTAATCTTATAGGCCCTAATTGTAACATGTCATGAACTTTTTTTTTCAATTTTAGCTTTTCAAAAATAGATAAACATGTATAGTCTCAAATTAATGGGCTCAGTACCTTCTTTCAAATTAATATGACGATTAGCTTCTCTTGTAGGCAAACGTTTACTCGGCTCTTGGAATACATCTTCAAACTTTTCCAAAAATTGTTTCATTTCAGGATTAATATTTAATGATTTCAAATCATAATGGGTGGTAAATAAATGGCAAACATAGAGCCTCTATGATAACTACTTTCATCATTGTTGGTTGAATTAAAGGTGTATCCAACCCCTACAATTTTTTAGTTTTATTGTTCCACTAAAACTCCATTATCAATTATCTTGAATTGCATGTCACTATTCCCCAATTGCTCCAATCAATAGACATATAGGAATAAATCTAGCCGAATTAAAGGTAAGGTATATAGAGTGAGGATAAAAGGAATTAATCGGAGATCAATTTAGACGTAAGGATATCAATTTTGGCTCGGTCAGACTCAATTTTGGCCTGGGTTGACCAGGCCATGGGCCAAAATAGCTCGACCTCGACCAACTAAGGACTGAGCACGAGCCGGGCTGGGCTAGGCCATGGCCCAATCGGAACAACAAAAATGACATCGTTTTGTAAATTTTTTATTAAAAAAAGTCAGGATGCCCGTGGCTCATCTGATTATGGGTCAACCCGCGGGCCATCCAACCAGGGTTTGAGCATGGCCAGGCCAAGAGCGGCCCAGGCCCTTTCTGGCCCATTGACATCCTTATTTGGACGTTTTCAAATTTGCCTCAACGCTTTAATAATTTTCCATTCGCTACTTTTACATTAAAAGGTTTAGTTGGTAGTATTAGTAATTGCAATATGTTGGCAATCTTCTTACTAATGGAATTATAAATAGACCCATTATCAATCAAGATAACCACTGCATGTGTACCAATCATACCACATTGTCTTATAGGATGACCATCCAAAGAGTGTTCGTAAAGATATCTCAAGTTGTAGCTCTATTGATCATCAATTGCCTTCTTATCTAAACCTTCATTGTTGCCTTCTAAGATTAGAAGTTATGGCCCTCAACACCTATAGCTTGTTGTAAACTTCTTGTCAAAATTAAAGCACAACCCTTTCGTCGTTCTCTTTTGCATTTCATCCCAAATGAGCTTCTTTAAAGACATAGTCATTTTGGACTTTGTTGGAGAAGAATATTCAACAACAATTTGGTTAATAGGTTGCTTAAATTTTCTTTGACAAATTAATTGTTTCTCATGAGACCTTGCATGGCTAATAGCTTCTTTTGAGGTTTTCAGCTTGAAAATCCTTATACCATCAAAAAAATTCAACTTTTAGTCCCCCCTATGAATGTTTCAACTAAAGCCTTTTGCATCTGTCCTTATACACGATTACCTAACCTTTTAAACTCTTTTTGGTATTCACACAGGGAGTTAATTTGTTTGATTTTTGACAAAGCTTTATTAAAGCCCTCGTGGTCAGTAAGACCAGACCAATCCCCTAATTCCTTATAAATAATTTCCTTTTTTCATTCTGGTGCATGTGTTTTAGCCATCTCCATCACATGTTGGCTTCTTCTTCAAGATGGTAAGAAGCCAAATATACCTTATGTGAATCTGTGCTGCCTTGAAATTCAAAGAATGGGTCTACTCAGGTAAACCATTTAGTAAGATCATCTCTAGAGTACTTAGAAAATATAAGTTTTATTAGCTTAAAGGAGAATAATGAGAGAGTAATTTTGTTACTTTCTCGTGACTCTTCTCTTATGCGTTGAGAATGCATAGTAAAGGAATTCCCATGATTAGAGGAAGGTTATTTCCTTAAAAGTAAGGCTTTAGTTACCTTGCTCAAAGTAATCTCCAATTACTATAATTTTGTAGTTATACTTTCTTTAAATTTGCTTAGGTGGTTTTGGACAATTCCAAGTATAGCATTTAAATTTTCTATTTGTTCCATATTTGTAGTCAATTGTAGAGCTTTGATACCACTAATAGTTCCCAATCAAAGCTCTGAGAGTTTTATAAAGATAAGTTTCTACTCCAAGTGAGAACAAACCATAAGAATTTTAATTATAATTAGTTTTTTTGTATTACTAACTTTGAAAGAGTTTAAATAACACTTGGAAATAGTAACTATTCTTAATTCTCATATCAAATCTATGAGAAATAAGATAATTGCAATAATTAAAAATAATAACCAACTAATATCAATAACTAAAAATAAAACTACTTGTCTTATTCTTTAGCAAACTAATGTGCACGATTAATAACTTTCGACTTCTTCTTCGATCACCAATCTCTCCATTACGAGGCTTTGAATGACTTTTTATATGGGTTATGTGGCTTTACATGTTGACTTTATAATCCAATTACATTGGATTCTTTTTAGATACCCTTCCAAATCTTCTTGCCTTATCATTTTACCTAAGGGGATAAGTTTAATTCATGAAGATTTGTAACACTTGAAGAAATTCTCACTTCTAACTATCACCTACTTTCACTTTACCACAATCCTTATAGCCTCAAATGCATAAATAAACAAGTATATAAGCTTAAACAGTATAAAATAAAGCCCCATCAAGTTTTTCTATAGTGATAATGGCCTATAATATAACTATAACAATTTTCATGCTAAATAAAAATATATAAGTAAAGCAACACATTTTATGAAGCATTATATAATGTTAAATTCTAGATAAATATGTATAATTTAATTGACAACTATTGTAAAAAAGCAAATTAACTAGTTGAAGGAATCATAACTGAAATGAAAAAGGCAACTTAAATGCTTAAGACACGTAGTATTTTTTTATAATGCCAACCTTTCTAGCTCTCTTTATATGCTACAAAATGAAATAGAATATCACCTAAACATTACAAAAAATATGAAAATATAGAAGTATAGAGAAGGAAGGTTTAAAGAAAAAAGTACAATTTGCCTCCTGACATTTAGTAAAATGTCTAAAATATCGCCCCTATCGCTATCTATGGTACCAATTCACCCCTTAACATTTACAAAAATAGAACAATTTATCCCAAAAAAAGGTTATTTCAACTTTCTGATAGTTGAATTTGACACCCCTGTTATTTGAGAACATACGGCATGCCAAATCAACTAATATGTTAACCTAGTAGCTAAGTGTCATTTATCATTTAATTTTATGTTTTAGAATTTAGTTTTAAAAAAAACAATGTTAATATTCTAGTTTAACCTAAAATACTTGATACCCGTACTTTATAAATCCTTAATCTAAATGTTCATCTTCGTCTTTCTCCCCCAATCTCTTTGATTACGATTTCTTCCCCTAAACTTGTTCCCTATGGAGGTTGTTAAGGTCTCCACTCTTTGTAGGCTGTGTTCCGTATTCTTTGGTGCATTTTCGACAAATCTATCTTTAAGAACTTCTGTGCTTGAAGAACCAAACATAAATCTCTTTGAAACTATGTTATCCTTGACAATCTTAAAATATAAGATCAAACCACTCATTGTTTATAGGATGAACGAGCATAGCTAAATTAATACAAAGGACTTAACGATAGAGTATCCAATAAGTGATGACAACCCAAGTGTTTAAGAATATAAAAGAGGTTATAGCATCTCCTACCTTATATGAAAAACCGAGCCAAATAGACATTCCAGGACATTGAAAGAAGGTGATTTGGAAGAAAGCGAGAGAATCAATATTTACATTGTCTATTCCAAAAGGTAAAAAATTATTGATCTCACTATAAATTGGATTTGAAGAAAATCCATGATTTTGCATTTAGCTTTGACTTTAATGCAATTAACTCCATCATCATTACATTCAACCTTCTCATTCCTTTTCAAACATTCAACCAAAGGATGAAATAGGGTGAATGCATTGGCTGGAGATTTCTTAACCCTTTTACATCTTTCTTTGTTACTGACCTTTGAATCTTTAACATAAGACAAAACCTAAAGCATAAAATTAAGATTGTAATAAAAAGAAGAGACTTGGTGAAATCAACAATTAATTGGAGTTAGAGACGACAATTTTACTTTGCTTTTAGATATGAAATCTACTTCTAACTACATTTTTTTGGTCTAAGATTAGTAGGTACGAAGATGAATATTGGGTTAGGGATTTTTGGAGTATGGATGTCAGGTGCTTTGGGTTAAATCAAACTATCAATATTGTTTTTTAATTTTTTAAAAAGTTAAAGAGTAAAATCTAAAAGAATAATATTAAATGATTAATGGCACATGAGTTATTATGTTGGCATATTAGCTGATCTGGTATGTCACGTGTTCTCAAATAATGAGGACACCATGTTTAATTTAAATAAAGAAAAATTGATGCGGTAACTTTTTTTTAGCAAATTATTCTATTTTGTAAACATTAAGAGGTAAATTGGTACCAGAAGTAATGATAGGAATTATCTTAGAATTTTGTGAAACATGAGGGGGTAACTAGATCTTTTACCAAAGGCTAAATTACCAGAGGTAAAATTTAAGTGTTGCATCAAAGGTAATAAAGAAAAGAAGGGAGAGAGAGTGAAGTCCCATACTTCCTGCTTGAAAATGTCAAAGTTGCATTGCAAAGAAGAGTACCAAAAAAATTCTAATCTGTCTTTTTTAAATCTAATCATAATTGACTAATTGAGAGAGAAGGGTGCTGAAATAACGTGAAAAAGTGATACGTAATCCTTTTCATGCTTTGTCGTCACAGACGCAAATGGTGGGCCACGTGAGTTGACCCCATAACTCACGTGCAGAGATAACCAAGACACATTATATGATAACATAAAAATAGCAATAGTTCTGACCAACCCACCAAACCAAACGGTTAGCAAACCAATTAAGCCCGTGAATATTATGACATTAGATAAGTTGTATTCAATACTTTGTTTTAACTCTATTTTAGTGTCAAAAATAACGACGTTTTGAGTATAAAGTATAAACAGATATAAAACGATGTTAGTTTTAAAGCAAAATAGAATTAGAACAGAATATTGGGTACAGACGATTTGAATTTGATAATTACGTATATAAGTAAATACTTCTGTTACGGAAAAGGGTTGGGATAAAAAACGCTCAATTTTTCGTGCTATTTTTAATCATATAATGTCTCATTAACTGCAAATCTTATATTTAAGCTTATCACTTAGTGCACCCAACGAGTACATCTAAACTAATCAAAAGATTCGGATAGACCAGGACACGAAAAATTGAAGTGGTTCATTGAACGTGCTCACCCATTGCCACTGCTTTTGCCTTTCCTTTCTCAATTATTGTTATTTGGCTAAATACTAATTCGCAATAAATTCACCCAACGGCCTCGTGTTATATATAGCAATAACTCCTGTTTTGGTTCCCTCCACAAATAAAAGCTAGGCATTCGATATTATCGACCTCGATCGCTGACATTCTCATCCACGTTATAGGGTTCTTGACACATCAAAGAAGAGAGAAAACAAAGAGCCGGAGTTTCTTTCTTTTCTTTTCTGTTTGTTTTTATTACTTCAATAGTAGTTTGTTTCGGTAAATATAACGAAAAAAAATTCATGCCATACAAAAAGTAAAGCTCTATGTGGATTATATATTTAGAATTTGCATTTATTTTCTATGTTATGAAATGAAATAATAAAATTATTTTTTAAATAAAATTCATTAATACTATTTTTAAAAAGATTATGTTTTAAAAACTGTGCTTATAAATTAAAAAATTATTTTGTACAATGGACAACTAACTTATTGACATATATCATTATAATGTTAAGTCCCAAATACAATATTAAGTTTCATCTAGTTCATAGAATTGCAATTTTGAGGTCGTAGGTACGTTGGTAAGGGGTTCTCTTAGCTTAAGTGAGGTAGCAGGTTCAAACTCTCCTCATGTATGCAACCGTTTAAAATTTTGGGTCAGAGCTTTGCCTCCTGCAAGGGACCTACCTGATTCGAGCAGAAATTAGTCTAGGTATGGATGGCTTAAATGTGCCTTCTCATAATTGGGACCCTCCTAAAATACCTCGTGGGTAAAAAAAAAGCAATTGAGAATAAATTTTCCAATATACACAAAATTGAAATATAATCTTTTAACATGCAAAATTTTAGAAGTGATATAACATTTTGAAGAAAGTTATTTGTTAGTAGATACCCTAAACGTTAAAAGTTATTATTGAAATAAATATATTTAAATTTCATGAAATATAGTAAAAGACATAAACCTTCCATATAATATCAAAAACTTTAGAAAAACTCTCAAATATTTAAGATTACCTATTTTTTTTAATATTTTGGTTAAAAAAATAATGATATCAAATATGGACTAATCAAATATTGTTTATATAACAATTCAACTCAACTCTTAAATTTGAAATAAACTAATTAGATTTAATTCAAATTAATAATTTATTTATTAATTTAATTAATTTTGATCGGGTTTAAGAACTAAGTTAATTTACTATATTATTGACATTTAATTAGTCCGGGTCTAATATTAATCTATTTTGTTGTTAATTTTTTAACTAAAAACTAAAAGAAGAGATTTTCTTTGAAAATTTAAAAATAAAAGAATTTTTTTAAAAAATTCAAGATTAAGAAATCTTTCTAAGATTTTTTAAATTAAGCATAAAGTTTATACCTTTTACTCTATAATATAATATAAATATATAGTTAACAGCAGATAAATTCTGAGAGCAGTTAGAAGTAACATGAATCTAACCCCTTTTGAATGGGAATGCACTCCTTTGTGTACATGCGTGCGGGCAGAGGCCGTGCAAATTTGGCATACATACACAGGTGTATATAATAACAACCAGGCCCGGATTGGCTGGAAAACAAGATAAGGAGCTTTTATAACTTGGTGGCGACAACCACAGAGACTTTAGTACTTTGGGTTCCATGTGTCATTAAATGGTTTGATACCTTGTTCAATCTATTATTCATTAACTCTTTTACTCTTTAGCTCAATAATAATAATATAATGGACATTCCTTCCTTTGCCCAAAAATGGGTTTAGGGATCAGTTAACAATAATTATTGTTATCTAATGACCCACTTTCGCACTTCTTTAATTACCTAAGTTATGAGTTTTCTCGGAGTTATCGGGAAAGCTCATGTGATTAAAAAACAATTGCTTCGCCGTCGGCCAACTTACGGTTGTGTTTAGCAATCCCGTTTTCTAATTGATTAAATTAGGGATATCATTGTCCCTTGATTAATTTGTTTTAAAGGAGAACTGGAAAGATATTAATAATGTGACATGACATGACATGACAGAACACCCCTACCTTGTGCTAAAAACAGAGAATAGAGAGAGAGTGTGTGAGGGTCTACTATAGCACAGTGTCTCCCTCTGTTGTTTGTTTATTGAACAGAAAAGAGAGAGAAGAAAAATAGTTTGGGAGGGGGAAACAAGACGTAGCGCACGTGGGCGGAAGGGAGCAGGTCACGTGCGTCCATCCCCTGCCGTTCATCTGCCACACTACCTGCCGGGTCGCGTGCGGTGGGGACCTCTCTCGACTTCTCCTGCACAACTCCAACAAATCTCTTATCCCTCCACGGTTGGTATTTTGACGAGTCACGTCCTACTCCTACTCCTACTGCTTCCGTTATCTCCGTGTCCCCCTGCTCTGTCAATCATTCTCTCTCAGGTCACTCATTCTAACCTCTAAAACGAGATGGATGAATTTCAGCAAATTCATAACTTTGAAGTCCAACAAATTGAAATGTTACAATTTAAAAGTTTTTACAAATCCTATCGAAGTCCGTTCAAACCCAATGCTTAAACTTTTTGAGTACAATTATAATGAAAAAGGAGAGAGATAGAGATTTCAGTGTTTGGACAAAAGATCATTTGGAGTGTAAATTAACTTCCATGTCCCAAGATTTGTGCGAGGTCTCTTAAGTAAAAATGATGAAGCGGCAAAAGAAAAAGTGGAGACTGGAGGAGAGAGAGAGAGAGCAATGGGGCAACTAAATTACTTTTTGTGGTTGGGATATTTTAATAATAACCAAGTGTACGTGACAGCACGTGGCGTGAAAGTATGTGTCTTTGTCTTTCGCTTTCTCTTTCTCGTGAGGGTGTCACGTGGGGTGATAATTGGGACCCACTTATTCCCCCTCCACAAAGAAAGCGAAGCAGGTTCAGTCGGGGGCATGTGCGCTCCGGACTCCCCTCCCAATCGACCTGACCTGTCGTTCATGGGTCTTTCCTTTTACAATTGATTGATGACATGGCCGTCGTCCTTCCATCATTTTGGCCGCTGTTAACTGGTTCCACGTGGCCCCACTCAAGCGTCTCACTATTTTTTTTTTAAACATTTCAAGCGTCTCACTATTCTACGTCATGGTCAAGCCCCATAATTTCCTTTCTAAAATTTTGCCTAAATAGAAGGACCACTTCCACGTTCCCCGTCCGAATGACATGGGCCTCTGATTATCACCCAAGCACGTAAATCCAGTGGTTTCAAGCCCATTATCTCTCTTTTCTTAAAATAACTAGTTTTGTTTATAATTTTGAGATTAAAAAAAAAGAGATTGTTTTTACATTTGTTAGCAAACTAATACGGCTATTTTAGCTACAAATAAAGTCGTCCAATTTTACGAGCCGAGCTTTTAAGCATATTAAGGGAAATGAAACTTGCGACTGACATGAGTATCATTCACCTTATCATTAAATGCAATAATAAGATGGCGGTGAATTTGATATTGGGTCATTGCTCGATAAATGTTACATGCACTGTACTTATTCGAAATATCCGTGGATTGTTACGTCGATTTAAGGTCGCACGTCTATACTACTTGCATCGTGAGAATAACTTTGAGGCCAATTTTCTTTCTCATCATGCTGTTCGTTTTGATGTTGGTACTTATGTTCTTCGTGATCCACCGGAAGATGTTAAGACCTAGGCTGATGCATGATTTAGTTAGTGTTTGTTATCTCCGTTAATTTGAGAATTTGGGAGCATTGCCCCTTTATTTACTGAAAAAAAAGAAGAAGAAAAGGATAAAATATTGGATTCTACCGTATTCTGGCCTTTTTCTGAACTTGTCCTCGGAGATTTAAGACGCTAGTACTACTTGTACTCCTTATCATGTTATCACAGCACACCTAAGTTCATACAACTGTTAGAATAACTGTAAAACATCCTCTTCGAGTGGCACTTGGAAACATTCTAAGAAAAACATTATTACGGGCCTTCTCTGCATAAGGCTTGTGTAACCCGGGATAGGAACCTCAAAGGACAAGTTGAAACATGTTCAAACAATAAGAAATCGGACATATTTAACCCATTTATAAGTGACTATGTTTAATATTTTCATTTCCGAAAATAAGCAACATAATCACCTCATTTACTCCAGATTTTTATTTCTTTATGCATAACGAAATATATGACATGCATGAATCATTCCTTTCTTATCCCTCTTGTATTTATCTCTATCTCTTTAAAAGACGGGAATTTGGTTCATTGACTTTTTGTCTTAATCTAATCTCTTGGTCCTTGCGTTATTGCTGTAAGTTCTGTTCCTGTGGCTGCAGAAGTGTTCTATGGGTGGGTAAGAAGAAAGTGAGATTGTTTTTCATGAAGATGCCTTAATGCACATTCAAAACTTTTAACAAATTCATTCACAACAAAATAGTAGCTTTGCAAGAGTTAACAGTCTAAAAAGATGTACTAAGCTGCTAAGTTACAATGATAACCTCTATGGCTTAGTGCGGTGGCCGTACAGATCATGCCATCTACTTTACATGATCCTTTGACCAAGAGTTCAAAAGTTTGTTCAATAATATACAAACTAGAAGCATGTTAGCTACTTTGCTCCTTGAATAATAGAAACAAAGATATGTAAATGATAAAGTTCGGTACCTTGGCAGAAGCCTGATGAATGATAACAATATTATGATTGAGCATCGCATAATTTCTCCGAGAGAACATACTTTACAACATCCTTTACAAAGATGCAATAGCATTCTTGGCAAGAATTTGACATCAGAGTTGACTTATGGAGTTGCTGGATCTGTTCAGAGTGACTGCATACAGATCTTGGAAAGGAAGGGGAAACATACCTTGAATGCCCAAAGCCACACGCGGCCAAAATGGGATGTGTGGCACGCCTTGCAACTGCTTTAAAAGAATAAAGTGATCAACTTATGGTCTTACCCAACTTATTTTTGCTAGTTAGCAGCTTTAAGTTAAGCTTGACAACAGACTCTATCTGCCTTCTTGCCTCGTCAT
The DNA here is from genome assembly GCA_027563825.1 of Erythroxylum mucronatum. Taxonomy (NCBI): domain Eukaryota; kingdom Viridiplantae; phylum Streptophyta; class Magnoliopsida; order Malpighiales; family Erythroxylaceae; genus Erythroxylum; species Erythroxylum mucronatum. Next base: position 23,569,517 of record JAOSBP010000006.1, on the reverse strand, counting down.
ATTTTAGCACATTGCTTTCTGTACAACCATTCATCAGATTAAAATTTTTCCCCGGAATATTTGACCTGAGGGCGGAAGATGAAATGGGTTCCATATTAGTATTAAGTGAATCAGAAGCTCCTTCCACTAACACACTCAAATTTCTCAAGCTGCCAGATCCATTCTCTTCCTGCCTGACAGTTGATGTAGTTCCCCTTGAAAGCATCTGTACGAGTCTTTCACCATTTTGATGAAAAACATCAACTTGATTGCAATTCTGCACCTTCCAAGACGATACACAAGTCAAACATGCTTGTGAAGTCCTAATTGGTAGCCTGTCGATAGACTCTATGATTTCAATAGTCCTCGTGTTAATCTGATTTTGCTTTTCCAAGTTCAATGTGTTTGCTTTTCAGTACGTTTTCCAGCAGAAGAGTGCTTGAACTGCTTCCCTGATGTGTTCTTGAAAGTCCTTTTTCCAAATTGCTGGCATTTCGATATATACAGGCTGGAAGGGCAGTTATTCATTAGTATTTTGCCATCTCCATGGTTGGAAGGATACTCAAACACCTGAATATCACTATTGCTTCTTTCATAACCTTGCAGCCTAGGCTTTGCCTTCTCCATCATTTTCCATGCCCTGTCAATATCCTGGGAGCTACTCTCCTGTCTCCCAGGGTAAGGCACCTTGGACTGTCAGTTGCTAACCATCTGTGGAAGATGAGGTTTGTAGCTGGCCCAAATTCTCTGGTGCTAGGACATCACTCTTACGTTTTTGACAGATTTTGCTACTAGATTGCAGGGAGCTGGAAAAGAAGCACAAGGATCCAGTCTGGAAGCCATTAGAATTTCCTCTCAGTGCACTTATGTAACTTTGCACATTTCGACATCGACTCAATGTTCTAACACCTACTTGCACTTCATTATTTGCAACACCTTGAGGTGTTCTTCCACTTGTTTGATGAGTTAGATCACCATGATCAGTTACTATGTTTGTACTAGATTGCTCTATGTTAGAGATAGGAGAAGGGGAAATACTTCTTCCTACCTTGCCATACAAGGACATTTGATTCATGGACAATATCAGAAATGGAAACACTTGACTCAGCCAGCTCCATCACACCGTAGTCGTCAGAGGAAAAACTGTTGAACTAAATTGTCTTGTACAACCTGAATTATTGAGGATGGTAGAAGAGTTGGCCATGATGGTGAAAATTAAGAAGAAGAAGAAGCTGAGAGGGAAGCAGAAGGAATTCAGATGCAAATGGAAGCTAAAAATGATGATGCTTGACATAATTCAAAAGTGCATAAATCAGAAAAATGAAGATCAAACTCAGATGAAGGGAATTCAATGCATGAAGGAAGATGATGAGAAGAAAGAAGCAGCCTTGATGAATTCGGATTATGCAGAATGAAGAAGAGAAAGACAGAAAGTGCAGAAGGTAGAAGGACAAAGAAGAAGAAGAAATGCAGAGCAGAAATAATAGCAAATTTCTGAAGACAAGGTTCAAGCAAGATTAGTCAGATTAATCAAGAATGATTAATGTTAAGCAAGAAATGAGTAGACACATTATACACTTCATTTTCTGGACTGACAAGGAGATATGCAATGTCAGGATTTTGTCTACTGTTATTTTGATTTTGTAGCTGTTAAACAAAATAGGTTCAGTTATGTATGGGACAAAAGGAGAGTTGCTTTTTGTTAGTGCTAAATCAGGAAAGTTTGTACTAGCCTAGTCTTTACTCATTAGACTATGGTTTTGTCTTCTAGTTTCTAGATGATTCAGAAGTTGGGAGAGCTAATATAAAGCTCATCCTCGTTATTTTTCAGATGGAAGAGAGAAAAAAACCTATCAATACAAAAGTTTTCAAGCCATTTTCATTTTTCTGTTCTGTTCTTGTGAGTTCTTCTAATTGTAGTTGTAGATTTTTTTCCTGTTTTATGAGAAAACCATCTGAAGTTTGCTTCTTTTCAAAGAGTGAAAACCATTATCAAACAAGTTTCAAACTATTTTCCAGATTTCTACTTTGCAAGTTTCATAAAAGAGTTGCAGTAGTTTTAGTTTTCGGTTCTGTTTTGCTTGAGAGAGTGAGGGAAAGAAACACATACACATAAACCAGAAAGTTGTACCAGAAGATCAATTTCGGTATAGAGCCAACAAACCTTTTTCATACAAAAACCCTAACCATACATATACAGATTTTTGAAGGAAAGATACAAATCGTTTACATCATGCTTAGTAGCTCACAAAGACAAGAAGAGAAGAGGAATTAAAGAAATCAGTGGCAGTGAAGTTACCTTAGGGTTCGATTGGCTGAACAAAGGAGGTTCCCATCTTCGAATCTTCAAGGGAGCAGCTTTCCCAGCCAGCAACGAGGAGAAAGGAAGAAACTTAGTCAGCAAAGAGGAGAAAGGAAGAAACTTAGCCAGCAGAGAGGAGAAAAGGAAGAAGCTTACCTTCGTCAATGCAACTGTTCCTCCCATCGTGTCTCACTCTCACCTTCAGTTTCTAGCTTCGAAATTCCAGCCGTCCAACTCATAGAGGTAAGGAGAAGATTAAGGATTAATTACTGTTTAGTTCAAGTTGAACCGATTTTTTCAATTAAAAGCCCACAGCCCACAAGCTCATTGTGCTTTGTCTTTTTCCGAGTTTCAATTTTTTCAATCACCTCCCGTTTGTATTCGTAATTTCGTTTAATTAGCTTTTCCTTTTAAAAAAAACCGCCAAAATAGTTGTTTTCCAATTGCCAAGTGGCTTTCCTCTCCACAAAGGAAAGTAATAAAGTTGATTCCATTTTATTTAACACTCTCTGACTGACATGCTCCGTTCTAATTTCAATTTTCTTCAGCAAAATGGATACTCCAGTTCGCTCTACTTTACTTACTCTCCTTTTGATAGCTTCTCTCCCAGGTAACTAACATCATGTAACCATAACAGCCTCAACTCTTTTTTATGTTTTCTCAATCAGACAACATAAAATTAACATGTTTTTACAGGATTCCAAACGGCGACCTTCAAGTTCATTAACCGCTGCCGCCACACCGTGTGGCCGGGCCTCCTCTCTGGCGCAAACTCTCCGCCGCTTCCAACCACCGGCTTTGTTCTCCACCCTGGCGACTCCGAAACCGTCCAAGTGCCCAAATCGTGGTCCGGTCGGATGTGGGGAAGAAGCCTTTGCGGCCTCGACTCCACCAGGAAGTTCACCTGCCTCACAGGCGATTGTGGATCCGGCAGGGTGGAATGCGCCGGGAGTGGCGCGAAGCCACCGGCGACGCTTGCGGAGTTCACGCTGAACGGCGCCGGAGGGTTGGATTTTTACGACGTTAGCTTGGTCGACGGCTTCAATCTTCCGATGCTTGTGGTTCCCCGGAACGGCTCACGTGGGTGCAGTTCTACCGGTTGTTTGATTGATCTCAACGGCGGGTGTCCGAGGGAGTTGAAGCTAGTAGCGCGTCTGGACGGGGTGATAAATGTCGCGTGTAGGAGCGCGTGCGAGGCTTTTGGTGATCCGAGGTATTGCTGTAGTGGAGCGTATTCCACACCTGACACGTGTGGACCTTCGGCCTATGCTCAGTTCTTTAAGCATGCTTGCCCACGCGCGTATAGCTATGCGTACGATGATACGACCAGCACGTACACGTGTAGAAATGGCGACTATATTCTCATGTTTTGCCCACCACCATACACCAGGTGAAATTGCGTTGTACCCGCGTTTGATCGTTGTCTTTTGAGGGTAGTTTCGTAACTACAGGTAGTAATATAATTGAGGAGTCACGATAGATGGATATAGAAAAGAACTCAACGACTCAAGTACCGACCCATGCCATGGAAGTGACTTGCTTTTAAGTAACTAGTACTGACATAAACCAAGGTTTTAATGTTGTTAACACTTGCATTCGATTCTGTGAATATAAGTTGAGATGCTGTGTAAATATTCCACTAACTTATATGTGCAGTCAAATTATTGATATTTGTGTTTGTGAGCGGGTGGGCAACAGAAGTGCAAACTGTGTTACTGGAGGGCACTGCAGTGAGACTTTTGCACTTCTTCTACTGACCAATTGTTTCTACCGTATGATATATAAATATAATGATCAGCCATTGTCTGTTTTACTTGGCAATTGCCCTTCATGAGTTGAACAAATAGTGTAGGCCAGGTCATTGTTATGTTGAGTTATGAATAGCGTCTCATGTATAAGAAATCGACTTGAATTGTGTACATTTTCGGTGGAACCTGCAGCCAGAAATTGCTGGGAGCAAGAAAAGATGGGGCAAAACTCCCTCTGGTGAACAAGACTATGATGTACATATCAAGCCATGCCAGCAGCTGAGGACAGGTGTGGTTCAAGTGCAACTTATTGCTGATGCAGCATCTACTTTGTGACAGTTTTTTGTCTCGGTTCAAATGTATTTCTATTCTCACTAACATTGGGTCGAATACCTCCAGAAGAACACCAGTTGAAGAAGGCCTCTTCGTCACCCATTCAGCAGAAGCTGTTCGTCAGTCCAAATCACTATTCTGTCTCTCCTTTCCCAACCATTATTATGTAAGAAATCAGGTGAACTGCAATGCATAACAAATGGCAATATCACACGGACTTTCAAAAGCCACACATACTTTGTACATTTTTCCTCTTATATACCTGTAAATGTAATCCTTATTTTCAGGAACATACGAGGTTATCAGCTTCTCAAACAAGGTTTTCTGCTTCCTTTTCCATGGCGTTATTTAAATGGAATCTCTATATGATATCAAAGCGTTTACATTGGTAGGCGGATTAACCATTGAAGAGACGTTAGGAAGGTTTAAAATGTGCATATCTGTTGAACATGTGATTTTGAAACAGTCAAAATATTATCAGAATGTTTTTCTTTAAGTTTCAGATTTTATTTTATGTTGATTTAGATTAGATGTTATCTTATTTTTAAATTTTAGTTGAAAAAAATTTGTATAAATAGACAAGTTTTTATTAAATAAAAATTGAGAAAGTCTTCTCCACGTAAAAAAAACCAATAATTGGTATCATAATTGTCTTGATCTTAAGGGACCTCTAAGCCTACAAACCTATAATATATAACTCATTCTACGCTTTCCCACACTACAAATCAAATACTACATGTCGACGTTTCGGATTTGCCAACAAATCCTACAATGACTTAAGATAAGATGCACAAAGAAAAGAAAAAAATTTAGGATGAGACAAAAACAAGAGCTTCAACAAGATCAACAACAACAACAGAAATAAAGATGATTCATAACCACCATGCCTACATTGAGGAAAAAAATCACCCACAACAAAAAGTGAGAGACGTCAAAAATCACCCACAACAAAAAGTGAGAGACGTCAAACAAGCTGTAAATGATCAATTTGAGAAGACAAGCTGTAAACGATCAACTCGAGGAGGAGAGGTTATTTGCAGCTGACGCTGATTGAGCTAACCTAAGTTGATTCTTGACCCTTCTAAACTTTGGTCAGCTGAAAATGACCAACTCATTAGATCTGCTAACAAATCATTTGCTTCAATGGGCCCAAGTTTGGAATTCGGTGCTTGGGGTTATCTTTGGATACATTTTAAAGGCTCGTGGGCTTTCTATCTTCGAGGACATTAGCCTTTTGCGGTAAAATCAACACGACACGGCTTGTGGTGGTGGGAACATGATTGAAGAGTGGAAGACAGATAATAAAGACAGAGGAGCGCGGTCTTCCATGCATTGATAAAGCCGCAGTTGTCAATTTGTAGATTCCCTGCATTTTGATTTGCTTGCGAGTGAGCACTGTACCCCAACAAAAATCGGGATGAGATCGTCTGTACCACATGCTTTGTGCCATTTACCTGGCCTCTTTTTCCATCCACTTATTTCACATTGTTTCATTTATTTACTGTAAAATCTGTAGATAGGAAGAGTTGGCACAGAGATGACACATAAAAGTCGGTACAGAAGATCTCAAGCCACAAAAATCTCGAATGAAAGTACTTGCAAATTTACATTAACAAAAAAAAAAAAAGTCCTCCTTAAGCAGTACTATAAACTATTATGGGGCAACAATATGAACAGGACTGTCCTAAACTACGCAGATATTCCGAGAGATGTTTGCTCTGTAGCCAATTCAAATGGTTTGGTCGTCGGATGAATTCAACATCTTTTTCTGCAAAGTGAGCCTAACTTTTTCACTTTTCATAATTCTGAAAGCTACTGGCTACAATTCATGATTCATCGACTGACATGCATAAATTACTCGCAAGGATGAACTTTTTTTGTTAATAGTATAAGAGACAAAATGCAGAAATTACTCCGTCTTTAATGTGCCTTTTCTTGTACTGGGGTGGTAACCAAAGAAAAAAAGAGTTGCGCTTTTAGTGATTGCATGAAAGGTCTTTGTGTGGACCTCCAATATGATGCAAATCCCTGGAAAAGACATGCATATATACACCTTTGGCTTTAAATTATACGACATTTTTCACATGCTAAGTGTTGAAAGGCAAGATGAGGAATTCGTGTATGAGGATCATTTATAAGAAGAAATATTTTCCTCGACTCGTTAGTATTCACTTGTATGCCTACAACTAGCCTTTTCACTTCCACAAATGGTAATGACATTGTAATTATGTGAACTAAGTGCACGAACAAGACTCTTACGCATATTACTGGAAGTATTGCCAAAAGCATTGACCAACACAATGTTCTAATTTCTAATTTAGATGTCAACACAAAATATAAGAAACGGCACTGGAAGTTGTCTGTTGTTTTTCGGTATATAGACATCCATGTCTTGAAGAAGTCATCTCTCTTCCTAGTTCTTACCCTAAAATATGCATTCCCTGTCTTCAAATCAAGCCTCGCCTAGCCGGTATTCTTGATCAAGTCATCTCTCTTCCTAGTTGCTTGTAATAATGTCAGCCAATCTTATAAGAATCAAAATTTTAGTACAATTTTCAGCTCCCCAATGACACAACCATGAAAAGAAGAGAGAGCATGGAATCCGATGCCTTAGCCCATAATTACGCTTCCCACTCATCACCTTACACGAGTCAATCAGACCAACGGACATGATTGATGAAATATAAACAAAGAAGGCAAAATAACTTTATTTTTTAATGTTATACATAAATTATAATTTAGTTAAAAATATAATTATAATTATGGCTTGGCAACAGGCAACAGGCAACAGGCAATAGCTCTGTCCCGTATTTTGCTTTGAGGAGTGTCACCATCCGAGCCTGCATGGAGTGTCATGGAACCGCACCAGCACCTGCATCCTCTATACTAAATGCAACTACTGGGATGTGGACATGACACTGACACTTGATGTAAATTTTGTGTTGGGTCTAATGTTCTGAATATCGTACCGAACTTGGTACCGGATTGAGCTCTGGAACGAAACTGTACCGGTATCGGTCGGTACCGGTACCGTTTCGGGATATTTTTTAAATTTATAAAATAGTCCCTAAACTTTTT
>JAOSBP010000006.1:23535058-23547746 GCA_027563825.1 Erythroxylum mucronatum | reverse complement strand
ATATTACTATACCAGACTACCAACCAATCTACCCAATTTCAAATTCCAATTTCCAAATCACAATTACAGAAATGAGAGATGCAATTTCAACATTAATTCTTCAGCATTGCTGAATTGTCAAATGTTCAATACACCTTCTGCATAGCATAACAGAATCAACTTCAACTCTTCATCAATCACAAAATAAAAGACAAACCCTTCGAGCAGCTGCTTCAATTTCAACTAGGCTTCAACAGTTCAACTTCAATTTTCATTCAGGTCAGCACAGCAGCAAGCACTCGCCTCCAATTTCAACTTCAATTTTCAACTAACACCAGCACAAAATACAAATATAATCGACACAAGGCTTCAAGCCTTCAATCACGGATACGAATTTCAACTTCAACTCAACCCCAGAAATAAACCAAATCATTATCCAATCCATCATCAAACACAATAAAATGTTAAATCAAGTAGAAACAAGTAGAAAACACGATAAATAATAGATCTTAAAACACAAACCCAGAAAAAGCCTTCGATAGATCGATGGCCGGTGATGTTGCGACAGAGGGAGCCAACGGTTGAGGGAGACGACCTGACCTGACGAAGACGCGAGGCAAGCCGAATGGACTAGACCAGGGAGGCGTCGTGGACGAAGGTAGGAGACCGAAGACGACCACGATTCCACGATAAAGGAGAAGAGGAGGAGTCGAGGAGACCACCAGACCAGGGGAGGGACGGCGCCGGATACAGTGACTCCGAGAGGCGAGATGACAACGACCGACAGAGAGAAGCAATGAAGATCGAAGAGAGAGATAGAAGAGGGTGAGTGAGAGGCGGCAGAGAGCAGAAGACCAGAAGCAATCGGGGATGGGGGTAGATTTTAATTTTTTGCAAAATGGTCCCTAAAGATTATAAAAATTACCGGAATGGAACGAAATTTTTCGGTACTGACCGAAAATGACCGGTACTGGCCGAAATTTGACAATGGTACGTAGTACACCCATACCGGTACCAGTTTTCGACCGGTACGGTACAAAATTCGTTTCTTTGTTCTCAACCAATGTTATTTTTTATTGGCTTAAACAAAATAATTATAACAGTATCCAGTGACTTCTGAAAGAACCTGATTAGGTACGCCAGGATTGCCAGCTATCATACCAATTTTTTTTAAACTGAGGAACTAGCTGTCACTATTCTTTAAGTGCGCACTAGTAAACTTTCGGATAACGTAATGGCCTGCAAATTACTTCAATCGGGTACTCCGCACTAGATAAGTCTTGTACGAGAAACTCGATCAAGGAAGCATAGGTCAGGGGAATCGAACACAAAACCTTTTGGTCTCATGCCCCTCCACTCCACCAACTCAACCACTCCCTAGGGGGCCAATATGTTTCAACAAGTAAGAATAAATAAGTGTAACACATAAATAAATTAACACATAAAAAACTTAATTTTGTAATTTTAAAGCACCTTCTAATCTCATTGTCATTAAATTCATCCTTTTGATTTTTTATTTGTATTAAAAAATCTTTAAATAAAATTTTATACGCTTGCTATTATTCCCTTAACACATGAAGACATTTTACAGCTAGCTGGAGATAGAACTTGGGTGGAAGGTTAGCTAAATCAAGCATATGGCGGTGCCATGCAAAAGCTCCAGGATGACTTAGCAAGTAAAATCAAGCATGATGCGAGTTTTGGTATAATTTCAGACCTATACGAGTTGACATGACCAAGGCTAAGTTTTTGACAGACTAAGGACTTAATGTATGCTCAAATGGACGGATCATGTCTAATGAACTTGACATAGGTAAGTATCGGATCAGATCAGTGTTCTATGACTGGCTTTGACTTAGATGACTCATCAGCAATGGATAAAGATCGTAGAGCGATCTTGGATGATATGGTGGATAAGATCACGGAAGATAAACATCGGCTCTAAGAGATAAAAATCACGCAAGAGGATCATCTAAAGATAGTAGAGATCTTCGTGGATAAGGATAGATCACGCGTAATCTTTTATCTTGTTAGTTGGGATGTAGATAGACCTAATCAGATAGAGTCATATTTAGATGGGGATGTTATCTTATTAGATAATGATGTAATATGATAAGATAAGATGTGATCTTGGGTAGGAGAGTTATGTTAAGATTCTAACTTGGCCCTCAAGCCTTGATGTCTTATATAGCTCATTTGATTCTTGCTCCTCATATAGAGAGACACACAAATAATGAGAGAACATCTTTTGTATACTTTGAGGGAAGTAATAAAAGTTAGCAGTTTGTTGTATCTCTTTCTTACTTTATTGCCTTTGAATATTATATTACCTTTGTAGTTTTTGGCGAGTGTGAGAGTTAAACATTACAAGGGTTGTGAGGCATTCAAGAAAAAGGTTGTTGATCGACAATCACGTGAGAAGGCTATGTCTTCTTTAAACGGACCTACCGTGCAAAGAAGTAGGCATAAATTGCGGTAAAAGTTCAGTGCTTAAGGAGACCTTTGTAATAACTTATATCAGAGCCTAATTTCGGGATGGTGGGAGGCAGCAATTTGATGGAACGTGTCAAGAGAGTGGAGGCAATCATTGGCTCAATTCCTTAAAGGTAGGACGAGGTCACTTACTACAGTACTTGAATGGAGATGTTAGAGAAACAGATCTAATAGTTGCAATAACAAATAGTCGAGTTGATGAAGGCGCAAGAGGACACTAGGTTTGAGATGACAATCCTAAGACGTGCTGTTGCAACACAAGAGGGTGGATGAGTCGAGATCATAATGGTGAAGGTGCAAGAGCCTAAAGTTTTCAAAGGTGTTCAAAACACGAAGGAGCTCGAGAACTTTTTGTAAGATATGGAGCAGTGCTTTGTAACTGCTAAGATACCTGATGTTGAGATGGTCAATGTGACGACCATGTACTTGGATGGAGATGCCAAGATTTGGTGGAGAACAAGGACTTTTGCTAAGATCAATGTAGGTAGAAATCCCATTAATAAGTGGGAAAAGATGAAGAAGGAGTTAAAGGATCAATTCCTTTCGATGAACATTTCTTGGCTCGCGAGGGACGTCTTGAAGCAGCTGAAACAAGACGGATCAGTAAGAGAGTACATTAAGAAGTTTAGTTCTCTAATGCTTGATATTGACAATATGTTAGACGAGGACAAGCCCTTCAACTTTTTGTTCAGGTTATAACCATGGGCGCAAATGGAGTTACAGAGGTAGAATGTGAAGGACAATGGTTAGTGTAATCACGACTGTGGATGTTTTGGTGGACTTTTGGATGACGAAGGAAACTAATGTGGCCTCCTTAAATTCTTCCAAGGGCAAAGGCCTAGCCCAATAGGAGAAGAGCGAGGGGGAAAAGAAGAAAGACTCCAAGAAGGGAGACTTTAAAGGGAAAGGCAAGCAAAACGATGACTTCAATGGTGGGGAGACATCCTCCAAGAAAGGTAAACTTGCTTGTTACCTATATACCGATCCACATTTTATGAGAGAATGTCCGAGGAAGGAGAAGCTGATCATATTGATTACCGAAGAAAAAGATAAGGATTTGGAAGTAGCAATGAATCCGATCACCTTGTTGAACGTGATTAAGAGTGAGTCTAACCTTTTTGACAAGTTGATGTATATAGAAATACAAGTCAATGGGAAGGAGGTAATCAAAATGTTAGATACAGGTGCGACACATTCTTTTATGACAGAAAAGATGGTGTGCAAGTTAGGGATCAAAGTGCTGAAGAACCTGACAAGAATAAAGACCCATACGAGCTGTTTACTACATCCTAGGGAGCATAGGGAGTTGGCGTGCCAAATTCAATTGCATAATCATACCACTTGAAGATTTCGAGTTGATATTGGTGATTAATTTATTGAAGGAAACAAAGGCAATGTTGTATCCAAGTTTGGAAGGTATAATGATCCTGCATGACAAAGTTTCCTTCTTTGTTAATTATTTTTGATCCGATGGTGGAATGTCGGATGATACAACAACGATAACATATGTATTCGCCATAAGCATCAAGAAAGGGTTGAAGAAAGGTATAGAGACCTATCTCGTTGCAATTTGGGAGATTGATGAGGATCACGTGGTGGAAGTCCCGACACAGTTGCAAGTTTTTTAGGGAGTTTCAAGACGTGATATAGAAAGAGTTGTCTAATGCCTTGTATAGTGCCCTAGTGCTATTCCAGAAGTAGCAGGATGGAACACTTTACATGTGTGTGGACTATCGAGCCTTAAATAAGGTAACAATAAAAAGCAAATATCTTATTCCCTTAGTTCAAGATTTGATGGACAGATTGTCAAGGGCTATGGTTTTCACAAAGTTGGATCTTTAGAGTGAGTATTGGCAAGTATGATAGTCAAGGGTGATGAGTAGAAGACAATGTGTGTGACTCGGTATAGATCGTACGATTTTAGTCATGTCATTTGGATTGACTAATGCTCTTATGACATTTTGCAACCTGATGAACGATGTGTTATACGATTTCCTTGAAGAGTACATGGTGGTGTATCTTGACGATATCATGGTGTGCAGTAAATGCATGGTAGAACATATGGAGCACTTGAGGAAAGTGTTTGAGCGATTGAAGCAATACAAGCTCTATGTGAAGATGGAGATGTGTGAGTTTGCACAACCAGAGATTAGATTCTTGGCTTACTTGATGAGAAAGGATCAGGTTAGGATGGATATGAAGAAGGTGAAGGCAATAGTTGAGTGGTAGGTTCCCACGATAGTACGAGAACTGCAGAGTTTTTTTGGATTGGAAAACTAATACAGGTGATTCATAGTGGGATACTCAAAGAAAGTGGCACCATTGATGGATTTTCTAAAAAAAAGCAATAGTGGTATTAGTCGGATGCATGTCAGGAGGAATTCTAGAAACTTAAAGTCACTATTTTAATTGAACCTGTGTTGAAGCTACCAGAGTTTGATCTTCCATTTGAGGTTCACACAGATGAATCGAACAAAGCTATTAATGGAGTCCTAGTACAGGAAGGTCATCCCCTAGTATTTAATATTCTAAAGCCTAACGTTGCAGAGTAGTGATCCTCGAAAGAGATGCTCACGATGGTGCATTGCCTTGAGACATTGTGAGTTTATTTGTTGGGATCTAGGTTCATTGTTCGTACGGATAATGTTGCTAACACATTTTCAGGACCCAAAAGAAGTTGTTCGTAAAGCAAGCCCTGTGGTAGGAGTTCCTTAACGAATATGACTTTATGTGGGAGCATAAACGGGGGAGGAATAACAACATAGAAGATGCCTTAAGTTGAACGGAGGTGTTAGTGGCCCTATATGCCATTACAAAGGTGGAGTCGAACCAGTTGGAGCAAATTAAATATACAACTCCATTGGACAACACATATTGCAAGTTTATCTCACAGTTAAGGAGGGTGTTGTGTGCAGGTTTTAGCTCGATAATGACGGATTATTGATGAATAAGAGTAGTCAAGTGTATGTGCCAAGTTTTAATGGCTTGCGAAAACAATTACTGAAGGAGACGCATAACTCACAATGGGCTAGTCACCTAGGAGTTTATAGGATGATGGAGCTCCTAACTCATTCCTATTATTGGTCGAAGATGCAGAATGACATTGAGGTGTATGTCAAGACTTACCTTGTGTGTTAGTTAAATTAGCTGAAGAGGAAGAAGGAAGCCGATTTGCTATAACCTTTATCCATTCCTGAAGGATCGTGATGTCAGTTTTCAGGGATTTCATTATAGGGTTTCCAAAGATGGACAACATAGCGACAATCATGGTGATTGTAAATCGTTTCTCTAATTACGAAATCTTTGTACCAGTACCAGCATTGTGTCCCTCGGATATTGTGGCGGAGTTGTTCTATAAGAACGTGGTGAAATACTTTAAAGCCGCTACGGACATTGTAAGAGACCAAAATGCCAGATTTATAGGCTGATTCTAGAGGTCCCTTTTCAATATGATAGGTTACAATTTGAAAATTTCAATGGCAATCACCCACAAATAGATGGCCAAACAAAGAGGATCAATGGTCTATTGAAAGAGCACATAAGGCATTATATAAGTGCAAGTCAACGTAGCAAGTTAAGTTTGATTGATACTGCATAATTTTGCTATAACTTGCACAGATCTTCTATTATAAAGAAGAGTCCCTTTAGGATAGTCTTGGAAAAGAAACCTCTCCCTCCATTCGAGATTGCACAATAAAGGACAGGTGGCAAATGTCCAACAGCGTACATGTTCGCGATAGAGAGGAAAGAATTATTGGATGAGGTGAGGGATAGTCTTTGAAAGGCTTCTTAATGGGTGAAGAAGCAAGCGGACTTATAAAAGAGATCGTTAGAGTTCGATGTGGGAGATAAGGTACTACTGAAACTTACCCCACTTATTTGGAAGAAGATCTTGAGCAAGCAAGTGCATTGTGGATTAGTGCCAAAGTATAATGGACCGTTTGAAGTGCTGAGTAAATTGGTGACATATACATTGAAGTTGCCTAAGAGATTGAAGGTACACCTTACTTTTTATGTTATTTTTCTCAAACCTTACCATGAAGATGTATTAGATTTGAATAGGAGTCAAGTGAAGAGAGCTCCACTGGTTGTGAGAAAATAGTTCAAGGATCAAGTAGAGAAGATCTCGGATCATCGAACAATGGGTCATCATAAAAAGAATTGACGAATCAAGCTCTTAATCCAGTGGAAGGGAAAGCCAATCACGGAAGCTACATAGGAGAAAGATAAGCCTTATGGTAGTTGGAGGATCAGGTGAACGCCTACCTTCAGACTATCTGGTAGGGATGGTTTGTTAGCCCTTTAACACACAAAGGCACTTCACAGCTAACTAGAGATGAACTTTAGGTAAAAGGTTAGTTATCTTATTGGATAATGATATAATCTGATAAGATAAGATGTGATCTTGGGTAGTAGAATTCTATTAGGATTCTAAATTGTCCCTCAAGCCTTAATGACTATATATAGCTCATTTGATCCTTGCTCCTTATATAGAGAGACATATAGAGATTGAGAGAGCATCCTTTGTATACTTTTAGGAAGTAATAAAGGTTGACAGTTTGCTATATCTCTTTAATACTTTATTGTTGCCTTTGAATATACTATTGCTTTTATAGTTGTTTGCAAGTGTGAGAGTTAAACACTACGAGGGTTGTGAGGTGTTTGAGAACAAGGTTTTTGGTCGATGATCACGTGGGAAGATTGAGTCTTGCTTAAATGGACCTACCGTGTAAAGAAGTAGGTGCGACTTGTAGTAAAGTTTCAATGCTTAAAAACACTTTGTAAAACCTACCATCCCTTCTTTCTCTATTTATTTGGTATCAAATGTAACAATATCAGAAAACTAATAATGTTGAGGAAGAGAAGATGATTTGAGTCGATGAAAGAAGATATTCTCCATTTTGTCAACAGTAAGAAATCTTGCTATCTCAATCAAACCACTCGAGATGATGGTCAATTAGCTACTAATAGACATCTAAGACCATCCCACTTAAATTCCATTTCACTATCCATAGACAATGAATTGTGTGTGGTTTTATTTTGGTACTTGGCATCCCACTTCTAGTATATGTTGGTATCTATTATGTTATCTAGTTATATAATTTATGTAAAGGTATTTTTTGATTAATGTAGTGGCATTTATAGTCTGACGTATTGATTATGTTGTGAATTGTTTTTTAACAATTAATGTATGATTATAATTTGATCTTTTTCAATATATTCTTTATATTAGTTTATGTCTTACAGCCAATCAATTTGTTGTAGTTTAGTGACAATATAATTTAAATACATTATCTATCTTGTACATGGTTAAATGTATATGATAAAGTTCATTGGATAATTATACATTGCAAATGAAATTATAATGAGATTATAATTATGAGATTCATATTTTATTTATGTATTATACCTAAATTGTTCCTAATCATTTTTATATTAAGACTAGATATTAATATAATGTAAAAAGGGTAGCACATATTTTTTTCCCTTATGAAGGAAGTAGTAGATCTCATAGACTAAAGTATGGAGATACTTAAATAAACATGTGGGTACTTGTTAGACTGTAAGTTCACCTAACTGACCCGACATGAGAAATCTATTTGGAACATTACTTGTATGTCTATGGAAATTCTCATTGTGATAATTGTATAAGTTATCCTTTAACCTGAGGTCTGCAAACTTATCTTGTATATGGATTACTATGTTTTGATAATACTTGTGAGCTGTTCTAATCATAGGTCATTCAGTCGCAAATTATTGAATGTGGTATGGACTATATAGAGGTTGTTGTGTGATCAAGATATGATTCATCATGTTAAAGTAATTAGGGAGAATGTTTTTTTTCTCAATTAGTATTGATTCGGGAAATCCTTAGTCAAGGTAGAATGACATTTTGTAAATAGTTTATGTTATTAATTGAATCAATATCTAATTAATAATGGAGAACTAATATGATTAGACTAAAAAATAGACATTAATTTCATGCTCTATCTAATAAGAACATTGTATGATGAAAGGATTGAATTATACAAAACAAATCATGCACAGAAAGGTTAGTCAAAACTACTTTGACATTCCTAAATATTTGGGTGGTTATGATGTGTTATCAAACGCCAATCTTGATCTATGATTATAAATTATAATTATAATTATAATATATAATCATTTCCAGCATATTTGGGAACCTAATGAGTAACACATAAAGAATGCATTTTGATCGCGGCTCGTCATTCGATATTAAAATCGAGCCTTGGAAACTGGTCAAAAAAATAAATTCCAAGATCGCAGTATAGTTGCAACCTTGGGTCGTCTCACTTCTCGGAATCGACGAAAAAGGTTTTAAAGCTAGCCTAAAAGTCAAAATTTAATTGAAGTTGATAAAAGAAGGGGTTTTGTGAGTTTATCGAAATTGAGTTAAATAACCGAATTAAAGAAAATGGATTAAAATTTATCTTTTTTTGGATTTTGGGGAATTTGAGATCAACAAAAATTCAAACTATAATCAAATTGGATAAAGTCCTCTTGAAAATGAGCTAGGCTATCACGGTTCAAAATAAATTTGCGGGGATAGAATCCACTAAGTTTTCGAAAAATCAACCTTAAAGGACCCTTTAAGTCCAAGGATTTAATTAAATAACCCATTAATTAAACCCTTGTTAAAAACCTTAGTGTGTGAAATGGACATGCTCATGCAATTGGTCAATCGGATCAAACATAATCATTTATATCAAACACAACCAGGCAGATAGTCATGATTAACGCAATCACCAAAGACATATATGAGACCTCATATATTAAAGCACAAAGTTCTACATAAACCGATCCATAACACAAATCATCGTTCAACACCCAATTAAACCATAATTAGGCTAATCTAGTCATAATACCGAAAACTCTAACCCAGAGTTATACAACACTATAACTAAATTTCAGACGATGAATGATACTCCCCTTTGAAGCCCGTGAACTCAAGCCGATGCTACATCCTCAAGAGATCCGAGAGCCTAGCCACGCATGACGGTCGTCGTCCTCAACACTGTTGTAACTCCGACAGCATCCATGGTGAAGATGATCCTGCGATGTACAAGATGATGATAATGATGCAGCTGTAGACGGTGAGTGAAGGCTGCGGCGGAGACTGGCGATGATGGACTGGTGGCAGCGAAGCGTCAGATCGTCCTAGGTCTTCGGATGAATGTGTTTCTGCGAGTGTGTGTTCGGTGAAGTTTTTCTTTCTTTTTATGTTGTAGCAGCCAGCTGACGTCTTTTGACCTAATTTAGTAAGTATTTAAAGAATCAAGGTCGGGTCGGGTCGGAACAATGAGATGATTTCTATTTAAAATGCGGGTATCCGTCTGCACGTCGCGACGTGCGAATTAATTGACGTCGTGACGTGTGCTTTGGCTTACTCGCCGAGGCGAGGCAATTATTTGACGTCGTAGCGTGTCATCTTCGGCTAGCTTGCCGCGCCGAGGCAAATGGTGTGCGCCGTGACGTGTCGTCTTCTGCATGTGCTGCGACGTGTGAATGACCTTGTTGACTTTTTCATCTCTTTAACTCCATTGTTCCTACAAAACAAAATAGTAATTTGCAATATCCACTGTCCTTAGGAAAAATTATACAACAATAAATGTCAATTTGCAACAATTTAACTAACAAATTCCGAATACTAAGAGCTCACTATGAGGAACTAATTTAAGCACAAAAGTCACAATTAGGAGTCAAAAAGTGCATTAGCAATTATAAAAATGCAACCAATTAATAATATAAACTTGGGCTCAATCACATCTCTTGTCAGTCACCTCCAAGTTGTCATCTTTTATGACTATCTAAAAGATCTGGTAAAGGTGCATGCAATGGCACCAAGTTTGTGTTTAGAGTTGAATAATTAGAAGTGAGGTTTCTATATTTTTTGTTCATATTGGTGCTTTTGCATTTTGTGTGCTTTGTGGTTACACAATTCACTTTATCCATATTTGGAATAAGCAAATGTTCTACTTTGAGACCAATAAACATCGAATCATCGACTTTAGATCACTAAAATATAGATTTGCATAGCCAAGTGGATGTTTCAGGAAACTCCATGAGTTGTATAAGGGATCTAATTTGTTTATGTAAATTGCCCTAGTGACCAGTGCGCGAACAATGTTTGCGTTGAGAGAAATTAATTTGTCAAAGGTAGCTTTAATTGAAGAGTGGTCAATTTTATTGTTTGACTAATATATCAAATGTTATAACTATCTCTTATTTCATTGAACACTTTCCAGATATTTTGCAATATAACATCCAATTTATTTTGAGCATTGCATTGCTTTAAGTACTTCACTGGTAGAAAATTTTAACAAGAAAGATCACATTTACTGTTTATGCCTTAAACTGCTCCATTGCAGATTTTAGAGTTGTTTAAAAGTGATGTTGATATTTTATATTTGCTAATAGCTAGTAAATATCACTCATTGGTGTAGCATAACACCTTTTTACAACCTATAATCACTTGCGATATGCTTTTGATTGAGTTTTGCTATTCAGTTTGAGTTCCTTGGTAAAGATTCAATTTGATATGAAAGCACAGTTGAGGTTGAGGTTCCTGTGTATAAGGCTATTGGGCAGTTTCGGACTGGTAAGTAATGGTGGTTGATGTTGGTCGGAACGTTGATTAAATTTGGAGCTAATGGGCATGTATTTGTTCATTTTTAAGGAAAAAAGCAAACTGATGATCTTTTTGACAAGCTGGATACAACTAAACTGAAAGCTCACCTTAAGGAGCTCATGCTTGGCCTAACAGCAAAGGTTTTCTACACATTCAATGCATCAATCACTTTGGATGGACAGGTAATTTCCATTCTGGGACCTCTTAGCTACTTTTAAATCAATTGGTTATTTTTAATGTGTAATTATTTATTTGTTCCTTTCAATGTTACGAGGCGTTTGTTACTGCAGTACTGTATTTAAGATGGACATATAGATATTACCTACTTTTGATCAAGACAACTGGATTATGAAATCAAGTAGTGTGCTGAGTTGGCAATTATATCCTTTTCATATTGATTGTTGCAGTAGTGTCACAAGTTTTTTTTTGACTTGCTGGCTGATGCTATATGGTTAAACATTTTGAACTATAAATTTCTTGGAATACCAACTTAAGTTCGAGGTTTTGAAAATGTTTAGTGTTTTATCCACATATTTGGTTTTCAATCTGTACGTGTGCATATTATAGCGTAAAGTGTTGCTATTATTTGTGTCTCGTTTGGTTTTCCTATTTTTTTTAATGTTCTTCACGGAACAACAGCAACCACGGAGTTTCCAGTAACCTAAAAGTACAATTAAACAAGAACACTCCTCGATGCAGAGCTTCACTTATGAGATTTCTGCAACCCAAATAAACAATCAAGTCAGCAATGATTTTCAGTGTGATTATGGAAATTAGCATCAACAGTATCAGTCTGTTAGAGACTAGAAAATATCAAAAGATGGATACAACTAGAGAAAATATGGTTAAAAATAAGTCGAAGGAAGTGAAAATCCGAGAAGCTATTATAAGTGTACATATCCCAATTGCCCAACAAAGAAGAAAGTTGAGAGGTCTTTACATGGTCAAATTGCTGAAATAGTTTACAAGGGCATGAAGTGCATCACACGTTAATAAAGACTTAATAATCGATATACAAATGTACAAAAAGGGTTGAATTGTGTATTCTTTTTTACTAATCCCCTTTTTAACAATTTCTTTAAAAGAAACTTGTTCTATTCTCAAACTATTGAAAATCAATATTGTAAAATATTTTCTGAATTCGTATGAAAACAGTAAGATTGAAAATTCAAAGTTAAGAGAGAGTTGAGAGAGTGTTGACAAAGCAGATTTATACTGGTTCACCCCAAACCGTGGGCTACGTCTAGTCCTCAGAGATCTTTATGAGATTTCACTATCTTTAACAACGTTACAAGTATTCTTTGATATCGAGCCTCTTCAGGTCTCTTACAACAAGTATTCTTTCACACTTAGCCTCTTCAGGCTATCTGCTATTCTTCCAACTGAAAGAGTTTTTCGAGCTTTTGTTACAGAAAGTGATAGCTCTAGTTTTTTTGCACAATAATATTTCTTAACTTTCTAAGCTTCTTTCAAAATCTCTAACTTCTGTAGTCTTCAACTCCGACTCGTATTTATAGCCTTCGTCTTCAACCGCTTCTTGATAACTGCTTCTTTCTTCTTGTTTCT
>JAOSBP010000006.1:23486830-23514851 GCA_027563825.1 Erythroxylum mucronatum | reverse complement strand
AGCGCACCCAAGATAATGGTTATTGGGTATTACCGACTGGGTCTCAATTGGGTCACAGACCCTTTTCCTCTCTCTTCTACTTACCAAAGGACGTGTCCTTTGGTACTGGTATATAAGTTGAAAACACTTATGAAAGTTAATGATTCTAAACGGATTCTGAACCATTGAGGAATTCTCTGAACGAAAGAAGACGAGAGGAAATAAATCAACATCTTACAACATCAATCGGAAGCAATCATGGATACAGGTACGCAAATAATTGTCGATCCGATAATTGATTTACACATAGTCTCCACGAAAGAGGGAAGAGCGAGATATTTTGGGTTGTTTACAAGAACTTCAAGGAATTAAATTACTATCAAGAAAAAAATAGAATAATGAATCTATAGTGGACTCCCCATCCTCTGAATTATGTAAAAAAATTGACGTCACTCTAAGTTGAAATTGTTAAATTGGAGGATTTGCAAACCATAATATATAGCCATTGGACGAAGATTACGAAATATGCGCTTTACAAATTACAGCTGCCCAGTCGCATTAAATCTATATAATATGACATCAGCATTATACAGTGAAAGCTTAGTTGTAGTACAAGCAAGAGTGAATTTACCATTTGCCTCACCCATTTTTGCCTTGTCACGAAAGTCATAAATCTATTTGTGCTGAGTTAAAGCCAGACTAGTTGCTAACCTCTTCTTAATGTATTTCTTGTCAAACACATTCTCTTCCTCTATTTCTTCTAAAGTTACCAAATACCAAACATTACACCCATCAGCTACCATTCAAGTTGAATGCCAACAACCTTTTTTTTTTGGCTAACTCAACTCATACCATTTTTATATGATCATTGTAAGAAGGTAAAGAAAGCTTTATATTTTTGTGTGTGAGTAAAAACATTACATAAGAGAGTATTTATGCATGAATTTTCACAAGAATATACGAAAAGAATATATATGGTAATTTTCACATAAATGTACAACATATAACTAGTACATAAGGGACTAATATTTATGCATGAATTTTACAAGATTATACAAAAGAATTTATTTTGTAATTATCATATAAGTGCATAATGTATAAGTTATATATTAACATCCCCCGTCAAATCTATGGTAGCAAGGAGTTACACATCTTGATTTTGAAAACAAGTCCTTGAAATCATTGAGATGGATGAGATTGGTGAAAATATTCATAATTTGTGATTATGATGAGTTAGGGACAAGTTGAACAGTTCCTTGAGTAATATGATGCCACAGAAGATGATAATCAATCTCAATATGTATGGTAAACTCATAAAAAACATCATTATGAGCAACTTGTATAATACTATAATTATTGAAAAATAGAGTAGTTGCAAAAGATGAGGAAACACCCATATCTTGAAATAAACAACATAGCTGGACGAGCTCAAAAGTTGTATCTGCAAGAGCTCCGTACTCTGCTTCCGCGCTAGATCGAGAGATAACTTTTTGTTTCTTACTATACCATGAAATAAAAGATATGCTAAGAAATAAACAATAGTCAGAAGTTGGGCATCCATTAGTTAGATCTCTAGCTTAGCTATTATTAGAGTATGCTTATATCTTTAATGGAGAATGAAATGAATGGAAAAAGTGAAGATTATGAAAGAGAGCACTTCTAATATACTAAAGGATATGGAGAATAGTAGAGACGTGAGTGGTACGAGGTGCTGACATGAATTGACTGATGATATGAATAGTATGGTTGATATTAGGACAAGAAACAGTGAGGCATATAAGACTGCTAACTAAATATCCATAAAGAGTGTTATCATAAAGGAGAGTCCCATCAGTAGTAGAGGGATGAACATTGGGTTCAAGGGAAGTGGTAGTAATCTTAGTGTTAGTGATGCCTAATTAAGAGATAAGATCAACGACATATTTTACTTATGAGAGATAATAGCCAAATTCATCATAAGAAACTTCGACACCCATAAAATAACTCAAATTACCCAAATCCTTCATCTTAAGTTGTTGATGTAAAAATGATTTAAGAGTCGAAATAGCCTGAATGTCATTACCAATAATTATCATATTGTCAACATAAAGAAGAAGAAGAGTGTAATCTTAAGTCATTTTTAGAATGAATGACATGATCAAAATAGCTAGATTGAAAACCAAGAAGGCCAATAGTGGAACTAAATTTGGAAAACTAGGCTTGAAAAGCTTGTTTCAGTTTATACAAGGCTTAGCAAAGTCAACAAACCTCATAGGGTGGATGATCATAGCCAAGTGGAGGTTACATGAACACTTATTCTATAAGATTATTATTAAGGAAGACATTATTAACATCAATTTGGAATAATGGCTAATTCCTGCTAGCAGCAACTATTATAAGACTATGAACTAATATTAAACGTGGTACAGGAGAAAATGTCTCACTATAGTCAATACTATAATATGGAGTAAATTTTTTAGTAATTAGTCAAGCTTTTATTGCTCAATTGATCCATTAGCTCAAATTTTAACCATTTACATACTTCCCTGAAGGTAAATTGACTATGTCCCAGTTATTCGCGTTAGCAAGTGCTTATAATTCTTTTTTCATTGCTTATTACGATAGAGGATCAAAACTTGCCTAGCAATATGTGCGAGGATTATACAAGGAGATTATAGTAGAATAAACATGAAAATCTCAAAGATGAATAGAAGGTTGACTTACTCAATTGGTACAAAAAAAAGTAAGTTAGGGTATAGAAGGTTCTGATGATTGTTTGGATAGTGAGGAATCATCTGAAGAAGGTGATGGTTTGACAATTAGTGAAGATATGATAGGATCAAACATATGTTATGTCAAACTATTAGAATTGTTAGATGATCTTATAGAATAAATGACAAGAAATAAAAATATAGTGGAATCAAAGAAAATTTGACAAGAAGTTTCATTGACACAAAATTTTAAAATGGATGAGAACACCCTAATTTCTCAAAAGATCATATGCCAAGAAATAAGAAGTCTCTATGAAAAAGGATCCCAATACCTATACCCTTTGTGTTCTATCCCATACCCTGGGAAATAATATAATCATGCGTGTGGTTCTAGTATGATATATTTATGTGGTTCGAGAAGAACAAAATAACTGCCAAAGCATATGAGTAGGAATATGGTTGATAGTATACACAGTTGTAAGAGTAGCTTCTCCCTAAAAGGTTTCCAGACCAAAAAAATGAAAGGAGAAGAGCTCATAGTATCAAGTATATGTTTATTAGTTAAAAAAAATTAATTTTGCAAGAAATTTGAATTTGAGTCATGCTTGCCAAGCGAGAATAAACATGAAATATTTTAGACCTATAATGTAAGAGGTAAATCTAAATGCATCTAAAGAAATCATCAATAAAGATCACATAATATCGTAAACATCCTATAATGTCATGAGGAGTAAATTCACAAATGTTCTAATGAATTAAATAAAAAGGTACCAAAGAAATAAAATCACTATTAATAAAAGGTAAAGTATGATTTTTAGAAAGTTGGCATTAGCTATAATCAAAGTTTCTTTTTTTGACTCGACATAAAGAACCACTAGAAATTAAAGATTCAAGTCTAAAGTTAGAAAGATGACCGAGATGAGATTGTTAAATAATCTAATAACACCAATAATAAGTTTATTAGATATTACTATTACTTTGGCTGAATGATTAAAACAATATCATTTTAGGTTGTCTTTAGCCGTAGAAAGCTAGAATTTCATAACTTGATGTTGATCTTCTCGGGGCACACAAGGGAATGTGGATTAGCCTTTCAGGATGGGGTTTGCACCATTGTGATCTTCGTGAAAAGTAAAAGAGTTTGATATAGAACAATCACAACCTAAACAATAAAATTACTTAAAACTATTAAATAAGGGAGTATTATACATGAATTTACATAAGAATATACAATAGAATATAGTTTATAATTATTACATAAATATATAATGTATACAACATATACGTTATACATTAACAGTTATGATATTGTTAAGCATATTGACGGAACGACAGACTCGCCACCAAAAACACTCTTTGATAATCAACCTAATCCTATTTGGCTTGTAAGGTTTTGTCATGATCAATTAGTATTGATTTGGATAATAGGTTCACTTCACTCATTCTTCAGAGACGTGTCTTAGTACTATCTCTTTTGAAGATTTATATATTTTATCGTTCAATGAAGAAGTTACTCTTACAGTTGAATTCGTAGCCAAGGATTGCGTTATTCCTACTGCTCATATTGCTCTAAGGATTACCCAAAATGCTAATCACAATTCTAGTTTCTCCTGTGGTATAGGTGGTAAAAATAGAGGTTGAAGGTTATAAGAGAGAATAACTAAGGACCAGTTTTTTACATTTTATTTTTTTGGTTTTCTGTTTCTGTTTTTAAATTTAGTAAAAAAAATGTTTCTTTTAATTTTTAGTTTTTGATTTAGTTTTGGTTTCTTTCAGTTTTCAAAATTTATCAAAACCACAAAATAAAGTTTTAGTTTTTTTTTGTTTCTATTTTTTTCAAATCTGTTTTACTATCAACAAAATATATTATTTAATTATTTAATGTATTAACTATTAATAAAATTATGAATAATTTAATTTAATATTATATTTAATTAGCTAAAATTATGAATAATTTAATTTATAATTAATTTAATAAGTATTAATAAATATAATTAAATCTAAAATATCTTCAAAATATATAAATTTCCAATAAAATTTGATTTAATAACTAAAATATATTTAAAATAAATAAAAGTTTATAAATAAAAATAAAGAATAAAAATATTTATTTTAATAAAATAAAAATAATTTTTATTAATAAATATTATATGAGAGATTAAAATAAATTTAATTGATTAAAATTTTATCTTAAAGTTTTATCTATATGTAATTATCATTAGTAATAAAAATATAACTACGTTAACATTAACAACCAAGCAAGATTTATTTTTGTTTAAAAAACTAAAAATAAAAAGTAAAAAGTAAAAACCACATCAAAAAATGGAAGTGGAGCCAAACAATTCCCAAATTATCCTTACTTGAGAGAGGGATAGGTCTCCATGATAATATGCCTTGTATTCATTACCTCAAGTTTAAATACATAGAGAGAGAAGTAGAGAAAAAACTAATTACTAAGATCATAGATCTAAGATACCTATTTAACAACCTTAATTCATTATAACTTTAATATTCTCTAGAATATTTTTAGGTGTTTGTAAAGTCTGTCATCCATCCAAGTGCCTAGTTTTTATGCATGGGCCTAGAAATAGTGAGATTATTTCCTTTAATATTTGATTGGGACCTAATCTCCACTGACTTACCCAATAAGATTGACCTTGCCCTTAAGGTCCAAGTTTGGGTACATCACTTTAAAGGAAACTAGAGTTTCCCATATTTCCTCATTTTCATTATGGGTGATCCTTTAAACTAAGATCTGAATTTTTGGTTTACCATGAACAATAACTTAAGATGTTCTCAGGACTTGTAATGGTGCTTGAGGCAGTTGAGAACCCCAAATAGTAGGAGGAAAGGGGCAAGATAGTGACGTCTGTGTGCCACGATAGTGTTTCAAAAGAGAAACATGGAACACAAGCGGATTTTTGCTATTAGAGGAAGTTCTAACACATAGGTCACTTTCCCAATCCAACAAAGGGGCTGAATAAACCACAGAAACACTTCTCAAGCTTTTATGTTGGCCTTTTGAAGATGAAGATTTGTCAATATAATTTCAATCTTAAGTAAACCCTTTCAACTATTTTAAAATTTTGATCTTTACAATGAAGGTCCACTTGTTGTTTTACATGATGCAGGCCCAAGTAAGATTTGTTATAATCTGAGTTAAAACTTTTTTTTTCTGTTAAAGTATCTCTATGATATAAAATTTTTGTGTTATTCAGGTGAAATGAAAGGAGAGTCAGAGGTGCGTCACTATAGAGTGCTTAGAATAGTGACATACCCAAAGAAGTTATTGATCATATTGTACCATTAATCATCAAGATGTAAAATTGAGACCAATGCTTAGGCTCTAAAAAATGAAGAACACTATATTTAAATCGGTTTTAACTTAACAAATTTTTTTATTAGTGTGAGTTTGATAGACTTCTCTTAAAAAATAAACTTTTTAATAATTCTAAAAAAATCTTTTAAAAAGAAAAGTATTTTTTATTGACAGAGAATATAGTTTTATTGATAGAATATAGTTAACTTATCTATTGCAAAACATTATGAATAGAATAATGTCTAAATAACTAAAATTTTAATAGTAGATAAACTAATTAAGATGTACTAATTTGTGACACTCCTCTTTAATTTATTTATGATTAATAACTTAAAGAGTTGCTCTAAAACAATCAAACTTAGGCTTTTTAAGTTTTTTGTAAATATGTATTAACTTAATTTTTTGACCTGACATCTCCTGCCGAATGTAATAATGAAAATTTCAAATGTACTTTGTTTGTACATTGAAACAAATATGACAGCATTCTTATTATTATATTGAGGTTATACAGTATAATAAGCTACATTGAAAGTATTTCCCATCAAACGAGTCAGTGAAATGCATTCTTATGTTGTCATTATTGTTATCACATATGCAGCTTTAATGTTGGATGTAAAAATAGAGAACGAATAAGAAATGTAGAAATACTCTTTGTATTTATGTGTGTCTATAATATGATGTATACCCTCCTATTTATACAGTCTAAATGTCTCTAACAAAAGTAATAAATCAACTAAATAACATACAACATTAATGTACATAATTTTAGAAGGACATAAAGGCTAATTATAATGGATAGTTGATTAAAGTAAAGATTAAGTGAATATATGATAATATACATTAATATGCCCCCTCAAACTTAAGGTGTTAGTAAAGATGATAACTTGAGTTTGGAGAGAAGATTTTGAAAACATCGAGGCGAATGTGATTTGGTAAAAAGATCAACAATTTTTTCTTGAGATGAGATTGGGAAAAGTTGTATAGTTCTGTGAAGCATATGATGACACACAAGATGACAATCAATATTGATGTGTTTAGTTCATTCATGAAAGACATCATTATAAGCAATCTATCTGGCACAATGATTGTCACCTAAGAGAGGAACTATTGAACAAAAGGTAACATCAATGAATTAAAGTAATCATCGTAATCATGAAAGTTCAGAGGTAGTGTCAACTAGGGCTCGATATTCTAATTATGTACTTAAGCAAGGGACAATCGTTTGCTTCTTGTTGTGCAAAAAAAATGAGAGATGTGCCAATAAAGAAATAGTACTCGGTGGTAAATTGACGATTAGTTGAGTCTCCAGACATCAGAGTACAGATGTAAATCCAACGAAGATGAATGATTGAAGTTAAGTCCATGAAACAAGGTGCCTCGAATGTATTAGAGTATATAAAGAACAATCTAAAAGTAAGTGGTACTAGGTGTAGACATGAACTGACTGACAATGTGAACTACGTGAGCGATATCTGGATACTTGACAGTAAGGTATATAAGACTACCAACTAGCTATCAATAAAGTTCACCATCATTCAGAGGAGTTCCATTAGTGGTAGAGATATGATCATTAGATTTAGGTAGAGTGCTAGCAATCTTAGTGTCAGTGAGTTCAGCATGAGTTATAAGATTAGTAGCATACTTGGCTTGAGATAAGTAATAGCCTGAATCATCAGAAGATACTTCAAGGCCTAAAGAATAGCTTAGGGGCCTTAAATCTTTCATTTCAAATTGATGATGAAAACAAGAATTGAGAGTAGTGATTCCCTGAATGTCATCGTCAGTTGTTATCATGTCATCAACATATAGAAGGAGAAGAGTGCACCTTTGATCTGTTTTTTGAATAAACAAGGTGTGATCATAAGAGCTAAATGTAAAGCCAAGATGGTTTATGGTGGAGCTGAATTTAGCATACTATACTCGAGGAGCTTACTTAAGGCCATACAAGCCTTTGTAAAGATGACATACTTTATTAGGTGGATAAGCATACCTAGGTGGAGGTTGCATATATACTTCTTTATGAAGATCACCATTAAGAAAGGAATTATTGGCGTCCATCTAGAGCAATTCTTAATGCTTTCTTACTACTATGACAATTAGACTGTGGACTAAAGTTAGGTAAGCTAATGGAGCAAAGGTTTCCTCATAGTCAACTCCATATTCTTGAGTAAACCCCTTTGTAACCAATTGTGGTTTGTATCTTTTGACTAATCCATCAACTCAAGTCTTGATTTTATATACTCATTTATAGCTAATAACAATCTTATCTGAAGGTGGGCCAACTAAGTTTCAAGTGTTGGTGTTGGAGAGAGCCTATAATTCTCCCACTATTGGTTGATGTTATAAGGGGTTAGAGTTGGCCTTGCGATAGGTGTAAGATTCATATAGAGAAACAATAGTGGAATTAAAATGGCAATAGTGGAATTAAAATGGAAGTATTTAAGACGAATAGATGGTTAACTTAATCGAGATGATCGACGGAGGGGTTGTTGAGACTCATTAGATTTTGGTGAGAAGATATAATATAATCAGACATCAGCTGTGTTAAGCTGTTAGCGTTGTAAGACGAACCTGTAAAAGAAATATCAAGAAACAAAGGTATAAATTGTTTCTTACTACGCTATAAAATAGTAGTAAAACCAATATTGAGATAGTATCATAAAGTTTGTTGATAATTAACTACATCACTTGCCTAATCTATGTTAGTATGTTCTCTAAAAAAATCCTTCTTATATGTGAGACCATAATCAGTAATCTCCTTAACACAACAAAGAATCATCTTAGCAACATCTAAATGAGAAGTTCTTTGATTTTGCGTAATTTGAAAAAGGACACTAACAGAATATGAAATGTTAGGTCTTATGATAGTTAAATAATTTAAACTACTAATAAGTTGTTTGAATTTTCCAGCATTCTTTAATATTTCTCTTTATCCTTCATGAGCTTGAGTTGTGGCTCCATTACTATGGCTTTTTCTTTTGATTGTCTGGGCCAAAATGCTCCAAGAGCTCCTTTTTACTTTAAAAATGAAATATCCTTGTTATGGCCTTTCAACTTCTAGACCAAGAAAACAACTAATCTCCCTCAAGTTCTTCATCTTGAAACAAACTAATAGCTCTTTTTCGCATAGAAATTTGAGCTTCATTATTATCAATAATTATCAAATCATCTGCGTATAATAAAACTAGCAATGCAAATTTTATTCTAATTTAATGAAGAAACTAGAATCTACCTCAGAAACTTTAATGTACAAAAAGATAAAAGTATTAAACAGCTTTACCGTATCAAGACGTGGTGCTTGTATAGGACCATATAATGCCTTCTTTATTCGACAGACATAGTGATGATATTGCTTTAAGGCATAACCTTTAAGTTGCTCCATGAATACTTCGTGATCCAATTCTCTATAAAGAAATGCATTCTTTATATAACTTCTAATTCTTAAAAGCTGTAAGATAAAAAATGGATGTTAATATTACCATTTTTACAACTAGGCTTATAATCCAACCCATAGCTTTGGGAAAACTCACCAATAACAAGTTTGACTTTGCATTTTTCAACAATCCCATATGATTTTCTCTTTCAACCGTAAGCCCATTTATAAGTAATGAACTTGTAATTTTCTAGTTTTGCCACACTAAATCCTATATGATTTTTGTTTAAAGCCTCAATTTCTTCTAGCTTAGTTACTTTCCATTTTGTACAATCTTTGGCGTCTTCAGAGCTTGTTGGTTCTTCATCTAATGCTTTAGCAAAGAAGCATGACATAATAGTGCACTAATTAAGCTACAACTTATAATCTTAGAGATAACGTGATTCTCTTTTCTCCCTTATAAACCTCCTTTGAACTTGTTATTCACCATCATCCAAATTTGAGATGTTTGAAACTGGATATTCATCGTTGTTTAAAAGCCTCCATGTTATTTTTATAATATAGCTATTAATCATCGTCAAGAATTGTTTCGTGAATAGAGGTTTTATGTGCTGAATAATAAGAGGATAATTCATTAAACATCATGCATCTGTAAGTCATTAATTTCTTTATTTTTGGATCTAACACCTCCATTATTTTCTGCATGAATCATAGCTAACAAAAATAGACTTATTTTCTTTCGAGTCAAGTTTAATTCAGCTAGATTTTAGAATATGAATATAACAGGTTGAACCAAATACTCGAAAATAATTTACTTTTGGCTTTTTAGTATGTAGAAACACTAACAAAGATGTCTCTTTACCTGACTATGCAAGTATGTGATTTTTTTATATAACATGCACATTTAACAACTTCAACCTAAACCTCTCTTAAGAGATTTTTATCATGTAGTCATGAGAGACTCACTAAAACAAAATGATCTAACTTCCATTTTACAAAACCACTTTGCTGATTGGGTTACTTAAACATGTAATTTACCTTAAAATACTATTTTTGTTCCAATATTGGAAGCAATCTTGACATATTTGCTCCTCTATTGTCACTCTACAAGCATTTGATCTTCTTCCCAAATTTTCTCTCTACAACATTTTTAAATTCAGTAAACTTTGATAAAACTTCTCTCTTCTTTTTAAACGAATTTCACCCAAATGTATCTTAAAGTCATCTACCTACACTATGACATAGTGCTATCCACTATAATTTGATGCTTTAATTGGAGTCTGGATGAACCAATTCAAATATGGCAGACTTGTAATTTGATGGCTTTGGAAAGGAAAATGATGTGCCTTGCCAAATTGATATCCTTGAAAAATTACATCTTCAGTGACATTTTGTAGAATTGGTATGCCATCCACCAACTTCTTTGAGAAAATTGTTGCAACAGTTGGTAATCTAAAAGACCCAACCAAATATGCCAAATATTCACATTCTTGATTTGGCTTATTTTCTTCACATAAAATTATGCTGATATGAAAAATAGTGAACCTTTCCTGTTACCATAGGTAACAACCTCAACATAAATACTTTTCACATTATGAAGAAATTTTACTTCCTTGGGCCCAAAAAAAGTTTTACAAAATCTGTAATTTTAGAAACTGAAACTAAATTTCTTTTTAAACCTTAAACATGAAAGATGTCAGTCAACCTGACAATACTCCTATCACTCGTGACAATCTTCACAACTCCTTTTGCTTCTAGATGGGATGAATTTTTAGTGGTAACAATAACCTGCTCTCCTTTGTATTGATGCATACTTGAGAGTAGTGAATCATTTTCAGTTATATGATGAGAGAAACCAGCATTAATAATTTATTTATATTCATATATTTCATGATTAAAAAGTGCTTAAACTTGTGTTGATTCAACAACAACATTGTTCCTTCCTTTAACTACTTGTATAGTGAAGCATTGCTACCATTTTAGTTGAGCCTCATCTTATTTCTTACTTAAAACATTTTCTTTAGAAAGCTTTACTTTACAATTTTTCTTGATATGACCAATTTAATCACATATGTAGCATTTGACTGTGTTTTGATTTTGTTAACTATCATTAGTAGCTTTTTCCTACATTTAGTCTTTCTTTCTTATTATGTTTTCCCTTTGATAAGAGAATACTCTTTGAATTAAAATTCTTTGTCGTTTGCTTTGCTAAAACCTCCTAGTTGGAAAACAAGCTTTCTAATTTTTCAACTGAAGGCTTATTAGCACATCCTTGAGTGGATATAATAAAAAGAGTGTATTCCTTTAATCCTTAAATGAGATACTTTCACAGTCTTGCTTCATTGATCTTTTCATCCGCATCTAATTTTGAAATTTTAGTACAAATACTTTTCAACCACAAGAAATATTCAGAGATAAACTTACCTTCTTATTTTAAGGTTGCCAATTCATTTTCCATTAATTGAAGCCTTACTATATTATTTTTGGAAAACAACCTCTCAAATGTTTCCCATATATCTTTTGGTGAACTTATATCACGAACATAATCAATAAACTATTTGCTAATTGAAGTTTTTAGAGCAAAGAGAGCTTTTCAACAATTAACCTTTTGTTTTCTCTGTGGTTCAACATTTTCTAGAGTATTTGTAGGAATTTTAGCATCAACTTCTTGACCATGAAGATATGCTTCCATACACGTTCTCCAGTTTGCCCTCACAAGCTTCTTGACACTATACTATGTGCTTAAACTATTTCCTATGTGCTAACTCCATCTCCATCTACAATTTTCAATCTCCTCCAACAAGACAAATAAAACATGATAGATAAGAAGAAAGAAATAAAGAAAAAGAAAATTGTATAACTAAAAAAAGAGGAAACTAAATATTTTGAAAAATGAAATTTTATTATGAATCATAAGACATGAAACATTTCATCATATTCTAATTTATAAGCTTAAATTTAACAAACTTCTCTTAAAAACTTAAACTAATAGACTTATTTTAAAAGAACTCAACTAAAACAATTTCCAGAAATCCTATGAAGAGCATATTGCTTTTTATTGACAACGCATAGTTAACTTATCTATTTCAAAATAATAGGAGCATAATAATGACTAAGTAAAATAAAAAACTTTAGTAATAGCTAAACAAAGTAAGATGCACTAATTTGTAACAAAAAAGGTGAATGATAAAGAAGGGAAGATCGTAGGCCAAGTGTTGAAGTTACAATCCAGAGTCTTTTGAATCCATTTCAAAAGTTAAAAAAAAAGAAATGGTGAACTAAGGAGAATTTTAAGAATTTTTTTGTGTACTAACTTTAATTTAATGTATTAGGTCAATATTCCAATTTTGTGTAATTTTCTTTTGTTTTTTTAATCTTTATCCTTATGTTATTAGTTAAGCTTGAGTTTGATTTAAAGTCAACATGACGAGTCTAATTTGACTGAACTTTAGGTCAGACTCAAGCCTGAGGGATCAACTTGGGATTCGACCCAAAACGCTTAAACAACCCAATCTTTTCACCCACTGATTAAGGTTGGAAAAAATTTGAGTCATAGATTTAATGGTTGGATTAGACTGATATTGACACCAAACTCAATCCAATCCAACATAGTACGATCCTAACTTATAACAATGTTATAGTTAACCATTTTTTAAACATCTTATTCATCAATTGGACTGATATTGTTTAAAACTAGGCTTCTTATGATGATGGTTTCCTCCTATCTCCTTTTGGAGAAAAAAAAGCACTACATACTTATTTATGGTTAATGTTACAAAGACTTTGCAAGGAATTCCAAGTTTGCACACAAAATATGCCAAAGTCTAATTACAATAGTTTAACTTTTTCAATTCAACTCAATCTTAGCAAATCCCTCATGTTTAAGGTGTTCCCCACAAAGGCAAAGATTCATTAAGCGAACATAGTAGAATGGACAACAATAAGAAGAGAAAGGTGCAAAAAGCTTTATAGTAAAATTGCCAATCTTTATGTTACTCTCAATTGATACAAAGGATACGAAAACTATAACTCTTTCTAATTTAGTGAAGCCTTTGCTTAAATGAATTATTCATAGGCTTTTGAAGACTTGTTTTTGGAAAGAATACAAGAAATTGAGCACAAAACCACTAAGTCAATAACTTATTTGGTGGTTGATGTCACCAACCACTTTAGGCACTATTTTACTGGGTAGTTTACATATCTTACCACACTTCCTAAGGTAAAAGGAACATACATAAAATGAACACAAGACACTTCATCCATGTTCTTTGTCATGCACTCCCACTTCTTTGATGGTTCTTCCCACTAAATTTGCCGCAACACCTATGATCTTCATCCAAAGGAGAATGCTAGCCAATTTTGAGCCAATTCACACATAGTCAGACCAATGTGCACTTATGATCTAGTATGTTCGTCTATGGTCCATCATTTGAGCATAATTTCATCCCTAGTCCCACCAAGACATCTTAGGCAAGTCCAACTCACCCTAGCAAAGCCAATCAATGCCCTAAGTCTATCAAAGCTAATTGAAGCTCGAACAATGCTTGATTTTACTTGGTTAAGTTACCTTGGTTCCTTTGGCATGTCTTCCTCATGCCTAATCCATGCTTACCAATGGGTAGCAAAAATGATCCTGCAATGTTAAGGGGCTAACAAACCAACCCCACCAGATGAACTTGATGCCCTCGTCGAAACAAATTGAAGGTAGTAACACTTGGTCTTCAAATTGTCATAAGGAAGAGTCTTTCTCCCAAGTAGCCTTTGAGATTGGTTTATTCTTGCACTGAATTAGGAACTCCATCCTTCGATTCTTCTTGTATTGTCCCAATATTTGATGATCCAAAATTTATTTAATTTGATCATTAAACCGTTTCCTTACAACAGGTGGAGCTCTTTTTACTTGATTCCTTTTTAGATCTATTAAATCCTAATTAAATAGTTTAAGGAACCTTACATGAAAATTAGGATGCATCTTTAAACGCTCGAATAACTTGAATGATAAGCTACATTTTCCACCTTTCTAAGGATCTCGAATGATCCATCATATTTTGGCATTAAACCTCGATGCATATGCTTACAATTAATTTTCTTCCAAAATTTTGGAGTAAGTTTTAGAAGTACCTTAACCCTAATATCAAAGTCGAGTGATCTTCCTCTTTAATCCATATTTTTCTTTGTCCATTTAAAAGCTTTACAGAGACTATTCCTTGCTTCATCTAATAATTCATGTTTTTTCTTCACTTGGTAAGAAATTAAACACTTTTCTCTTGACATCTATTGCACTATCTTGAGAGAGGTAAGTGGTTATTGTCATAAAATAATTTTGAAAGGACTTTTCTTTATCACCAAGGATTTATGCGCGTTATAACAAAACTGTGCAATATTAAGTAAAATTAGGCAATTTTGCTAAGTTGTACTTACATAATGTCGTAAGTATTCCTCTAACAAGTCATTAATTCTTTTCTTTTGGCCATTCGATTGTGGGTGATTAGCAATTGAGAACTTCATTTCACACCCCCATAATGTTGAAAAGAGATGCCCAAAATCAACTAGTAAATTGGGCATTTTGGTCACTTATTCGTTGGAATCCTAAAGTGTTTCACCATATTTTTTTAGAAAAGCTCCGTAGCAACATCCGAGGGATATGAAGTTGGAGTTGGTACAAAGACCGCATATTTAGAGAACTTATTAACCACCACCATGAGTGAAGTCATGTCGTCCACCTTTGGAAACCCACCCACGAAGTCCATCAAAATTGATATCCATGGTTTTATTAGAATAGGTAAGGGCTACAATAAACCTACCTCCTTCATTCTTTCAGGTCTATCTAATTGACAAAATAGGCATGTTTTGACATATATCTGAATGTCGTTCTCTATCTTTAACTAGTAGTAAGATCGAGAAAGTGGTACAAACATCCGTTCGACTTATTAGTGACCAACCCACTGTGAATTATACATCTCCTTCATTAATTGTTTTCATAAGGAACCAAAACTTGACACATAAAACTATTTATTCTTTTTCATTAGCAACCCTTCATCATCAAACTAAAATCGCCGCACAAGACCATCTTTTACTTGCTTAACAATTTGGTCATAAATTTTATCAAGTAGAGCTGCTAGTTTGATTTACTCCAATAGGTTTGATTTAACTCGAGCGATAACATACAAAGCTGTGAAGACTTCTTTTTGACCCAATACATTTGTCATATTTTTGTATCCCCCAATTTTATACTCCTATATAAAGTCATATGTAGCAAGAAACTCTTACCACTGGGTTTACCTTGAGATAATCTCTTTTGTGTACTAAAAAGATGTTAACTACATTATCTGTACGAATAACGGACCTGGTATCCAATAAGTATACTTGCCAAGCTTCAAGGCAATGTACTACTACTAACATCTCCTTCTCATGTGTCGAGTATCATTGCTAGGCATCATTAAGCTTTCGACTTTCAAATGTAACAACACATCCTTCTTGCATTAAGATTCCGCCAATAGCTTTGTTTAAAGTATCTATGTGACCTCAAAAGGAAGATTAAAGTCTAATCATTTCAACACAAGTTTAGTCGAAATGGCTACGTTCAAATTTTCAAAGGATTCTTGGCACACATCTGCCTAGCACTAGTCTTATTTCTTCTTTAATAAATATGTTAGAGGTGTTGCTTTCTTCGAACACCCCACAATAAATCGACGATAGTAGTTCGCCAAGCCAAGAAAGATCCTAAGCTCTTTCACTGTTTTAGGAACCTACTAATCAACAATTGCTTGTACCTTTTTTGGATCCGTTTATTACCTGGCCCTTGCTTACTAAGTATCTCAAAATCTTTATTTCTAATTTCTCACATTCACAAGTTTACATCTTCACCAAAAGCTTATCTTGTTGCAATCATTCAAACACCTTCCTTAAGTGTTGTATATGCTCCGTCATGTTAGTGATATAAACCATAATATCATTGTCCAAAAAGTCATACAACACATCATTAATCAATTTGCAAAAAGTAGCAGCAGCATTAGTCAAACCAAATAGCTTGGCCAAAAATTCACATGAGTCATATTGAGTTAAGCATGTCGTCTTCTACTTGTCACCATTAACAATTTGTACTTGGCAATACCCACTCTACAACTCAATCTTATGATCAACTTGGATAAGAGCGTAGGCAGGAGGAATTGCACTTGGCACTAATTCAATCTTATGATCAACTTCACAATGAGGAGGGAGAGTCATTGGTAACTCTTTAGGCATCATATCTAATACTTTTTCAATTGCATCCATTTGGCACTAATTCAATCTTATGATCAACTTCGCGACGAGGAGGGAGAGTCATTGGTAACTCTTTAGGCATCGTATCTAATACTTTTTCAACCGCATCTAGGACTTCTACCAATTGGTCTTCTATAATTTCCCATATAGCTGCAAGGTAAGTCTCTATAACTTTCTTAAGGCATTTTTCAATACTCATGGCAAAAACATAAGCTGCAATTGATGTTTGGTCCGTTGTTCCATTGCTAGACCTACAACAATTTATGTAACAAGAATTTTGATCATGCATAAACACCTCGAAGATATGGATATAACACTACCTTTTCCATCTTGAGAAAGTAGTTGCCCAAAATCAAGTCAAAATATTCGAGAGGTATCACCATTATGTTACACTTCCCACACCAACTTCTCATACTCAAAGGAACATTGTATGAAGCTCCTACCACCATTTGTGGCTTTGTTATGGGAATTTCATTATTATAGGGGTTGTCTAAGCTTCAACCCCAACTTTTGCACCATTTGTTCCCCAATAAAGGAATGAGTGGTGACTATATCCGTCATTTGTCATCAGCTCCTTCCCATTAACTCGTATCTTCATATACATAAGGTGTTCAAAAGGACTCATTTCCATATTGATGACTTTAAGTAAGCAGATAGGATTAAGCCTCACTTTCAAGTGATCACTTTCACTATCTACATCTGTTATCAAGGCATTCAACTTCTCCTTTCTTGGGCAATCATGAGCATAATGAGGGCCACTATATAGGAAACAACCATGACTTTTCTTGGAAGATTTCTCCCCTTATTTAGTTTGCCCAGTTTGTTTAGACTTCCTTTTATAATCATTCTCTCTTCTCTCACCTTGGTCTTTCTTCTTCTTTCCTTCACATTTCTCTTGGTAAGTGCCTTTCGACTTTTGAGAAGAGGAAGAGGTTTTGGTTTCCTTTGGCATTCTGAAATTTATCAAAGGATTCACATCCACATCTGCAGCCACAATAACACCCACAACATCTTTGACATTTTACCTTTGTAACTTCATTTATGCCAAAGGTTGTAAGCCCGACATGAAGTTGAATAACTTGTCCTCATCTAACATATACTCAATATCAAGCATTAAGGAACTAAATTTCTCAACACAATCCTTTACCGACCTATCATACTTCAATCACTTCAAGGCATCTCTTGTAAGCTAAGTAGTATTGTTAGGAAGGAATTGATCCTTTACTTCCATTTTCATCCTCTCCCATGTATCAACAAGGGGTCAGTGAACACTGATTTCAATAGAGGTTTGAGTTCTCCACCATAATTTTACATCTCAATCAAGATACATTGTCGTTTACTTTTTGTATATTCGGCACCTTAGCAGCTAAAAAATACTACTTCATATCGCACAAGGAGTTTTCAATTTCCTTAACATTCTGAGTGCCCTAAAAAAAATTTAGTTCACGCACCTTTAGCATGGTGTTTTCAACATGACCCACATCTTGAGTTGTAATTGCACGTTTGATGATGATCATCTCGAAGGCTGCATCCTCTCGTGTTTTAATCAATTCATCTAGTTGATCTTGCAAGGCTTGGATCAACCTAATACTTTTAACATGTGATGCATAACAAGGGACTTCTTTACCTATAGGTAAAGGACCAATGAGTGCTTCCACTCATGTAACATGCTCGTTAAGATTACTGCCGCCCATCATTGAATCACCAACACAACACTAATACCAACTGTTACAAAGAATTTGCAAGGAACTTTAAGGTCGCACACAAAATGAGCCAAAGTCTAAGTACATTAATTGAACTTTTGTAATTCAAATCGACCTTATCAAATCCCTCATGTTTAAGGTGTTTCTCACAAAGGCAAAGGAAATCCACAAAATTCACTAAGCCAACAAAATAGAATGGACAATAATAAGAAAAGAAAGATGTACAAAGCTTTATAAGAAATTTGTCAACCTTTATATTACTCTCAATCGATACAAAGGATACAAAAACCCCAACTCTTTCTATTTGAATGAAGCCTTTGCTTAAATGGGCTATTTATAGGCTTTTGGAGACTTGTTGGGCAAGAATACAATAAAGTGAGCACAAGGCCACTAAGTCACTAATTTAGTTAGTGGTTGACATCCCTAACCACTTTAGACGCTACTTTAGTGGGTAGTTTACATATTTTACCACTATCTCATGTATAAGTACAAGGAACATGTGTAAAATGAAGACAAGACACCTCATTCATGGTCTTTGCTATGTACTCCCACTTCTTTGTTGATTCATCCCACTAGCTTTGCCACATCACTCATGATCTTCATTTAAAGCTGAAGATTAGCCAAGTTATGAGCCAATTCACAAATGGTCCGACCAATGCATGCCTATGGTCTAGTTTGTTCGTTAGTAGTCCATCATTTGAGCATAATTTCATCCCTAATTCCACCAAAGACATCTTAGGCAAGTCTAACTTGCCTTCGCCAAACCAATCAATGCCTCATGATCCATTAAAGCTAATTGAAGCTCGAACCATGCTTGATCTTACTTAGTTACCTTAGTTCCTTTGGGATGCCTTCCTCATACCTAATGCATGCTAGTCATTGGCTAAGGCGCACCAATGGCTAATAAAAAGAGCCCTGCAATATTAAAGGGGCTAACAGTTAACCTTTATCAAATTTTAATTACACTTAATTTTGCAAGTTTACATTTTTAAACATAAAATTGCATGTGTAAAATTATTATTTTAATATTAACAATAACATAAAAATATATTTTATTTTAAATATAAAATTTTACATAATTTTATAAAATTAATTAAAATTCCAAAATTCTTAGTTAAATGTTAAAATTTTTATCTATGAAAAATATAATTAATTAACGGTTAACATAGTTAAGCCATGTTATACCTTCTTTTAATTAGGAGCATCATATTAAAATACAAGTGAAGTTTTAGTATTATAAATTGTGATGTTTTAAATAAAATAATAAAATTAAGAAATTAAGATTGACCCATTCCTTTAAAACGTAAAATTCTACATTCTAAATCTTAAATCTATTATTGTAATAGTGTGTTTACGAGGTGGGTAGGCATTTTATGGTGATTTTGTATACAATTTCTTTAGTTAGAAAAAGGCATTATTGAGAATTGGGATATATGCTTCTTAATCGAAGGGTAGAAATTGTCACCACCAAACCACGAATAAGATACTATATCCAATTTTAAAATTATTTATTTATTTCAATAAAAGGAGCCTCTTTGTTATAACAACAACAGGAGTCCCATTAAGGTATAAGATCTCAGGAGATACACAAAGATGCAACCTTATCTTTACTGAGTAGAAAGAATATTTTTTATAAATACACAGAAAAAATAAAAGCCTTTTGAAAACGATTAGAAGAAACAAAATAGCTAATTACAATAAGCAAATTAGTGCATAAATTAATTTTAAAAAATTAGTACATAAATAAACAAATAAATAAAATATACAAATAAATAATTAAAATATGCAATAAACAAATAAAAGAAGTGAGCCTCTATATAGTTATAATAAACTTCAGACTTCAACATACAAATTTAAAACAATTTGTTAATTACATGTCACATTTGATATATTTATTAAATCCATTATATGTACCATAATAACTGAAAAATCGACACTGTCGATTTCATTCACATTTGAGAGAGAGAGAGAGAGAGAGAGGGAGACCAAATCAAGTTTGCCTTTTTCCACTGCTTTATCGTCAATGGCCAATATCCCTTCCCTTCCGCACCCCCTTCGCCACCGTGACGCCGGCGATGACTCCCAACAACGTCGCCGCCGGTACGATGATCCCCTCTTGCCTTCCTTCTCTTCCTCTCGTTCACCAAGAGCCCCTTCCTCCAATTACCGACAAGCCCAACTCTCCAATTTCAACATTGGAGACATAAACGAAGACGAAGATGACGACCCCGCTATGGATCCCGATTCCATCATCCTTAACGATCGGGATCTTCTGGACCGCGAGAACCAGGTCAGTTTCGTCATGGATCTGTTTCAGCAGCATGTTGAGCAATCTCATCTGATTAGTTCTGAGTTGGGTTCTCTATTTGGCTCTGATTCGATGAACGAGTTGGGTTTCGGCGTCATCGAGAACACTTGTGAGTCGGGGATGGATGATCTGGGGCTAGATATTGGGTTAGGGTTTGGTTTAGATAGTCACAGTAATTGTGGGTTTCAAAATATAGAGCATTTGAATAATAATGATGATGACGATTATAGCCTTAACGTTGTTATTGATGATGATGATGATTTCTTTGTTGAGAGAAGGGTTAGTGGGTTTAAATCTCGTGAGGCTGAGTCTGCGGTTAGCGTTCACGCTGGTGGGGTTAGAGTTGTTGGGTTTGAGTCCGATTCGGATTTGGAGCAGGTTGGTGTTGAGAATTCTTTAGGGATAGATTTTCGTTCAGGGGATGAATATGGGTTGGATCATTTCGGTGATTATGATAATAACGATGATGAGGAGGATAATGATGCGAGTGTTACCATTCCTCTCTGTTGGGATTCGCTTCAATTAGACGATCGTAGAGAAAACAATGAGGATTTTGAGTGGGAGGAATTGGATGGTCGTGTTTCAAGCTTGTTTGTTGATGATGAGGAAGCATCTGTCTCACTCTCCATTTCACCAGTAATTGAGCCCGAGGATTTGGTGAATCTAGAGAGGGCAGGAGGATCGAGAAATTTGGAGTGGCAGATTTTATTAAATGCACAGAATTGGGAATCCAATGCGGAGCAGGAGCTAGACCATAATGTTGAGCCTTCTCTTGGTGATCTTGATGATCATCATTATACTGCAGAATATGAGATGCTGTTTGGAAATTTTGCAGAGAATGAAATTGCATTGATTGGTCGACCTCCTGCTGCAAAATCTGTTGTTGAGAAACTTTTAACGGTGGTTTTGACAAAAGCAGATAAAGACAGTAATAATACTCTTTGTGCCGTTTGTAAAGATGAGATTAACATCGGAGAGCGTGCCAAACAATTGCCATGCACCCATCGGTACCATGGAGAGTGTATTTTGCCTTGGCTGGGAATCAGGAATACGTGCCCTGTTTGTCGGTATGAGTTGCCTACAGATGATGCAGATTATGAGAGGAGAAAAGCAGCACAATGACCAATTCCTGCTGGCCGTTGGTTGACTTGATGATCAGGTGTGATTGGCTTGTTAAGAATGTAAATATAATGAGTTGGTTTCTTTCTGTCAGGATATAATGGAATTGTTATTAAACTTTCAGCCTTAGGTGGAGTCCATGGGGACGATCTATCCTTGCATTGTATACTTGATGATTTGCATTGTTTTCAGTTTTCATATAGATCCACAGCTTCCTTCCCCCCTGCTTTCTAGAACTGTATTCACAGCAATACAGGAATAATACTGCTGCAAGTATGCCTGCCAGTCACTGATGGCGGTCCTTAGTACTGTGCCAAAAACAACATAGCTACGAAGTCACGTAGGTAGGAATGATTTGACTATATCTAATAATAGATAACCAGTTAATCCAGCTGAGCTAGAGCTACGGGATATTAAGTATAGTTACTACCTTTCATGAAAAAAGAGAAGACTGTTGTGGACAGAGATATAGGTGGGTGCTGGAAGCAAAGGCCGCTCAAGTTTTTCATACGAATCCTTGCGTCCTTTGCATGAAAGGTAGAGAATTGCGGAGACAAGGAAGTAAACCCAAGGACCTCAAAGTTGGTATTTGCACATTTTCAGTCGTAGCCTGTCCACCTTTTGGTACCCCATTTCCTAATGAAAGGAACTAACGAGGGAAAAGAGGAAAACCAGAATATACTCCATTCTTCTTCCTCCCAAACATGTGAATTAAAGACGTCTGTGTGCATTGTAATGGGATTTCTAGACCGAGCTAGGTTACTGGCTCTCTGTACTAATCTCGCGAAATGATCTCTCTTTACCCTTATAATGAAGCTGTCGATTAGTCGATGAATAAGTCAGATGCAAGAAACAGCTTCAGCCAAGCACTCAAGCAGAAGCTACATAATCTACTGGAGACCAATGCCAGCACAAATACGATCATTTACACACTCTTTTTTTTCACAATTTGAAATTCGTTAGACTTGTGACTGCATTGTAACTAGGTGGAAAAATGTATGCCATTGCCAAAGCATTAGCCCCTGAATTACCGTGTCTTTTTAGGCATACTAATCGTTCACAACAGAGCAAATTTTTCTATGGAAAATTTCAAGTTAATATTATCCTTTAGGGCTATTTATTATCAATGGATCAACTTTATAACATGTATTTATAATAATAAAATCCTTTGTAGTAACCAATTACAAATTAATTATCTAGACATATGTCACATCCAATGAGTTAAATTAGAAACGGTAATTAATTGTTTCTAATTAACAATTAATACGTAAATTATAGTTGCATTTCTAATTTATTTAATTAAGGTTCCATAAATATTATATTATGATGAAATAGCTCACCTCGTAATTTTTTAATAATGAAAAGAAGCATTAAAATAATCTTGAAGTAATTAACTCATTAGTTTCTCCACTAATTTTTCAATCTTCATGTTTTGTTAAGATTAGAAATAAAATATGCAGCAGGAGCGTGCTGTAGAGTATCCAAAGGAAAAACCTTTGTTAAAAATATAAAGCATTATAGAGAATATGTGTAAATAGATAAACTCTATTAAAGATGGACTACAATTAGTAAAACAAAAGATAAAGAAAAATTACCTTTTCAGGTATAGGTACAAAATTCATTCTTAAATGCTGCTTTCCTGCTGTAAATAACAATTCTTATGTCAATTCCTTTTCTGTAATTGGCTGTAAATAACAATTCTTATGTCAATTCCTTTTCTGTAATTGATATCATTTTAAGCATATTTAGAAAACTCTTTTCTTAAGTTAGTATCCACAGTAAAGGCAAATTAATGATATCTTAGAAAACTTTGCATTTGTCGAGATTTATTATTATTCCAAAATCATAACAATCTTTAATAGCTTGAGGA
This sequence comes from Erythroxylum mucronatum, assembly GCA_027563825.1. Classification (NCBI taxonomy): domain Eukaryota; kingdom Viridiplantae; phylum Streptophyta; class Magnoliopsida; order Malpighiales; family Erythroxylaceae; genus Erythroxylum; species Erythroxylum mucronatum. Next base: position 23,491,227 of record JAOSBP010000006.1, on the reverse strand, counting down.
TGAGCTCCCTACAATAGCTTGAGTTTCAAGAATTAAATTATCATCATCAGATAGTAAAGAAAGTTTTGGCAATGTAGATCACAAAATCTTAAATTTCTTTACCTATTCATTCAAATTAGGTGAAAATTCAAATCTTTAATCTTTAATTAAAAGCATTTGAAAATGTTTTCTTATCTCAGCTAGATTTTGAATAAAATATAAAGCATAATTTAATACTCCTAAAAAACTTTGAACTTGTTTTTTTTAATCTATTAACTTATCAACAAATTGTGAGATTTTTCGAGGATATAGGATTGAAGTTTAACTCCCTACCATCTATCTCCATGCTAAGGAATTCTATTTTAATATGCTATATCTTAGTTTTTTCCTCAGAGAGAGTTAAACCATGTTGTTCATATAAATCTACAAATTTATTGAGGTTTATAATATGTTGGACAATATTATTACTAGCTATTAAAATATCATTCATATAAACATATATGAAATTATGATACATAAAGATATTATCCATTTTATTTGAAATATTTTTGGGGAATTTTTTAAACCAAAAGGCTTTACTAACCATCCATAATGAGCTTTTGAAGTGGAGAAAGTTGTATATGGAATAATATCTTTATTCCTTTTTATCTACCAAAACTCACTTTTACAATCAAATTTAGAGAAGATCAATTTTCCTCTTGTTAAGTTTATTAAAGTTTCTTTACGAGGTAAGAAGTATCCATCAAATACTATATTATCATTTAATTTTTTTATAATTTACTACAATTCTAGCTTTATTTCTAATTAGTTTTACATGGTTTCTAGTCGTAAAAGTTGAGGAAGAATGAGAGAATTTACTAGAATATTATCATTAGATTTCCTAGTTCAAAAAGTTCATCATTATCATCACACACAGCCTGAAATCTTGCACTGAAGTGGGGTCTGGGCAGGTCTGATAAGACGCAGCCTTACCCCTCCATAATAGAGAGGCTGTTTCTGGTATACCCACTTGTAGATGTGACATGCAAAATAATAATGCAGGACACGGAAGAAATAAGTGAATAAGTAAAAACAAGCACACCAAATATTTAAGTAAATAGAGTTGCAATAAAAGACGAAGACATACTTGATGTATAACCCGATCAGTCAGTATCTTATACCTTGTAAAGACCGGCTCTTTTCGTCGCTAATTGCACTAGGGGTCTTCATTGAGCGGCCCTGAAGATATGACATTCCTACGGTTTAGGTGACCATCGCGGGAATCTTTCCCCAACATTGGGTTAAACTTCGTAAGAATGCTCTTTGCCTCCAAACAACACCATATGAGTTCTCTAGGAACCCTGTCATACGCCTTCTCCAAATCTACAAAAATTATATGCAAATCCCGTTGTCGTTCCCTGTAGCATTCTATTAGTCGCTGAAGCAGATGAATTGCTTCTGTCGTGGACCCTGTCTTTTAGATACCCCTAGGAGTCTATTGGTTGTCTCTCTCACTTCTGGGGCTACTCCCTGCCACAATTGATTCACATCCCCATTCATAGCCTATGTTGCATTATTCCTGACCTGAGTCCTAAAAAGTTCCGCCAAGTCCCCTTTGAGTCTTCCCCATCTGATTTTGCTGCTTGGCTTGGTAAATTGTTGTGCCCTCCATCTGTTAATTCTGAAATCCAAAACTAACAATTTATGTTGGGTTAATAGATATGCGACAGGGAGTATCTTGCAATCCTTGGACCATGATCTGACACTTGTCCTGATAAGGAGATAATCAATTTACATCTTAGTAGTGCTATTCTGAAATGTCATCACGTGCGCTTAATTTTTCTTAAAGAAGGAATTTACTATTAGTAACTCATATACTATGGCCATGTCTAATAAATCAACCCTACTATCATTTCTAGTGCCGTATACGAAGCTCCTATGAGTTTCTTTATAACTGTCTGAATCTGCCCCTATATGCCCATTAAAATCCCCCTAGAACGATATGCTCAGTATTAGAGATTTGTATAAATCCCCCTAGTTCAAAAAGTTGCTTCTTCTAAATTCCTCTTGATCTTCTTAATTATGTCTCATATCAGTAACTCTAATAATTTTTATTTATCTATCACTTCTAAGTTTGTTTCTTTTGCGTTTTTATCCCAAAATTGTAACGGATTATTATAGTAACATTTCTTTATCTTTTGATTTACTAATTATAGTCCATCTTTGATAGTTTTTATATGTTGATGCTTATTCTCTATTAATGTTTGCTATTTTTAATCAACGTTTTCCTTTTGGAAGGAACAAATTTTCTTTATACCTGATACCATGCTAGGCTATGCGAGGTTTAAATGTAATTGGTGTAGATCGAGTCTAGGCATTTTTAATTTGGCTAACTATGATCCAATAACCACAAGGATTTTTGAAATGTATGTTTTGTTTAATAATATCAAATAATATTTTATGAAATAATTGGAGAAAATTATTTCCTAAAAGAATATCAATTTTAGTATCATAAAAGTAAATGGTGGGCATTTTATTCAAAATGATCCTAATCATATATGGGGTTGATTAATACCTTTTGATAAATGTATCTTATTAAGATACATTACAAATATCTAATCCTATTATATTTTTAAGGTTTAATGATATTATGAAGGAAAACAACTTGCTTTACATAAACAAGAACCAACTACATTGTCTTTATATACAACAAAATAGTCTCTTCTATAATATTTATAAGTTATTTTGATTGGAATATAAATACTAGAAGGACTAGTCGTTATCTTAGAATATATATTATATTGTAATTACAATATATTTGTGTTCCATGTTGAGTTATCTTATAAGGTTAGACTTGCTCGAGAAAAATAGTTCATAACATTATCTTTAAATTGAATCCTTCATTTTCAACTAATCAAATTATATATTAGATTATAATTAATGTAACTTCCACTATCTCCTCTATCAACTAAGATATTATAGGGAATATAATTTGTACCATCAAAACATTCTCCTTTAATTTTATAATTAAAACTTATCTTTCTGTCTACTCTTATCAAACTATTAGCATATTGTTGACTACTTAAAACACTAGTTTTTAAATAAGATAGTCTAGGAAGTAATGTATTGTGAAAAGTTATCAAGGGTTGTTGTAAATATAATGAAAAATCATCTTATGTCTATTCTATATATGCTATATAAGGAGGATGTATTCTTTCAACTTTAGAAAATAATTTTAAAAAGTCAATAATATCTTTATCTGCAAAACATTCTGTAGCATCCCACTCCAACAAGACCCGAACCCGACATCGACGGTGATATCCGAGTTTGCGCCCACGAGGGTGGCATGCTAGAGCACTCAGTCAAAATTCAGTACAATTTTTTTTTTGAAAACACTAACATAAGTAGAAGTCCGTTGCCAATGTGGGCCAAATAAACTTAAAGTCGATTGAATATTGTTTTCAATACATTACATACATCACAATCAATACAGTTTCAATGGTCAATTAGGGCCAAATTTCATTCATAACCCTTTTCAGTTACAAACTAATCCACTCTGGGCCGTTTGGGCCCATTTCAATACACAAAACTCTCACAATCAATTCCAATTGGCGCCAATTGATATAAACAGAAATATCCGCATTTAATCAATCCCATTTACAAAGATTCCCATACTACATTACTTATTACAGACAGAAATACTCAAATATATATTGTACAGAAATCGCGGAATACATTTTATACAAAAATAAGAAAATCCTAATGCAGACACGAACTGATCCCAACCTCTAACTTTCTCCTGAGTGCAGTAAGTCTACTCTCGTTTCATAACGGGGTATTCTTCTGAATTCTGAAAAAAAGATGCAAATTTTGGGTGAGTTTTCGAACTCAGTGAGTGACCATCATTGATGGTTCACCCAGTCACATAACACACAATTGCATTTCCATCATATCACATTTCACATTCACTGTTACACTTCACATTCAATACAATCATATTATGCACATGTACATGAGACCCACATTCCCATCATATCACATTTCACATTCACTGTCACGCTTCACATTCAATACAATTAAATCAATCGTATTATGCACATGTATATGAGACCCACTTTTCATTTCTTACTTTGTTGTGACCGAGTGCCTGAACTGTCTCATATAGGGCTCATTAAGCGTTAAACGTGTTTTAGGGGTAGGAGAGCCCTCTAGATATGCACTACTTCCCTTCAAGCTCGAGGCTCTTTTTTACTCGTTGAGGTTGTAGCTCTGATCGGTGGCTACTCCGGTCACAACTGCCATTAGAGTTTATAGTGTTATCATCTCTTCTAGATGTTTTAAGGGGATTTGGTGATTAAACTGGCGCCAGTAGTTTGATGGACTAGCTACCCATCAAGTCTTAACACTAAGATGAGATCTTATGTGTTAATCACCATATA
>JAOSBP010000006.1:23455090-23466378 GCA_027563825.1 Erythroxylum mucronatum | reverse complement strand
ATTTCTTCATAATTCAATTTATGATGCATCTTTTATGTACGTATAAACTATAAGGATAAGATTAACATCTTTTATGTGTGCTAGTATATAATTTTTTGTGCCATTTAATTACCTTAAAAAAAGCTTCAATACATTATATAATTGATTACTCCATTACAAGAGCAAAACTTGCTTTAATACATTATCTAATTGATAATATAAAAGATTATATTAAAATACATGACTTAGGCTAAATTATAATTTATAATGGGTCACATTTCATCTATGTTGTCTTGAAAAAGATTGCCAAATGGGTTCAAAAACTTATAGTATAATCAATAATATAGCATCTATTCCAAAAACATCAACTCTTAGATGCATACATTTCATTGAACACAAGGTATGCACATAATTCTCAACCCTAACTATTAACAAAATCACAACATTTTTCCATTATTCACCATCATTTCAATAGTTTACACAGCACACCATCAAACAATAACAATAAAACCCAATGGAGCCAACCCATCTCAACAATGTTCTCCATAATTTCAAAAAAATTCATCCACGGACAAGTAGAAATCAACAGCAAATGAGGTTGGAAGATGGCCATACCTTCACTAATACTGCTGGAGAAGATGACTCCTAACGCCGGAGATGCAGTAGGTCGACGGAGGGAGGACGGTGGAAGACGACGGATCGGCAGGAGCGATAGCTGAAGGAGGAAGAAGGAGAGGAAGTCACGTGGCAAGTCAGGGGGGGCGCTGAGCTGTGTTTTGACTTAATCAAAATGATCATTTTGGTTAAATGAAGAACATTATTTAAGTTAACCAAAACGACGTCAACCTAACGACATCGTTTTGGTTAAGTTAAATAACGTTATTAATAAAATCAGACCGACGTCATTTGATAACTAAAATATCGTATTTAACTTAACCAAAACGACAAAACGACGTCGTTTTGGTTAAGTTAAATAACCAAATCGACAGTTAACCAAGACAACGTCGTTTGTTTTAACACCAAATGATGTCATTTTAGTTAACATCAACACATTAGTCACGTACCAAAACAACGTCGTTTGGATTTCAATCATACAACGTTGTCTTTGTTCCAAACGATGTTGTTTTGGTACGTGCAGCTAAACTTCTCCCTGCACAAATAAAATGACATTTTTTCCCAATCAAATGCGACGTCGTTTTGATATAAACACTAACCTTCGGCAAGATGAGTTTTTTTCGAAAAAAATACCGACGGAATATGTTTCCGTCACCAGATATTTTCTTTTTTCACTAAAAAATTACCGACTAATATAATAATTCTGTCAGAATTTACCGATGGTAAATATTACATCTATATATTTCCGTCACAAATTTTGCCGCAAATTTTTCCCTCCAAATATAGCGACGGATATCCGTCGCTATATTTGTCAACTATACCGACGGTAATATATTTTCCGTCGCTAATTTCAAACGATTGCATTTCCGTCGCTAAGTTTTCGTCGCTACTCCACAGTTTTCTTATAGTGTTGCTAAAAACTTGGAAAGAAAACAAATGCAAATTGTGGATTACCCACATTACAATTGGAATGGAAAACAACAATCCTAAAATAATGCAACCACTACTTATCATGGATTCGATGGACTCGTTCAAAGCTAGTACTGGTAGACACATCCTCCTTCCATAATCATGCTCCACGATCTCAGACCATGCCAACCATGAAAGTATGCAACCTATGATCCACTGAAGACGTGTTCCTAGTGTACCACTCATATCAATCCACCCCTCTCGAATTGTCCTTGTCCTCAAGGACAAACTCCGGATATGTGGATAGACGACGTAAATTTTCCCATGTGGCATTGAACTCGAAAGTACCTTCCTAGTAAACTAGAACTTCGATAAATGGCCTGTATCGACCCTTTTGAATCACCCTTTTGTCTAAAATTTTGGCTGGACAGGAAGAGGTGAGGAGTCATTAACAATGGTAGGACGATTTGGTAGAGGCACAGGTCGTGTACTAAGATATTTGCGAATGAAAAATGTCATGTATTTGGACACCAAGTGGCAAACGTAATCGGTACGCGACAGGGCCACTAAGCTTCGCTTATAAGGTTGGAGCTTGAGATACAAAAAATCTCCAACTGAAAGTTGTACCTCTATTCTCCTTTTGTCTGCTTAAGTCTTCATTCGCTCTTGGGCAAGTCTTAGATTGCATTTCAGGTCTCGCAAAACTTCCTCCCTTTGCTTTAGAAATTCATCCACTACCATTACTTTGGTTGTGCCTGGTATATAGGGAATGATGGTGGGGAGAGGTTTGCCATAGACGATCTCAAAGGGTGTGAATTTGGTGGTCAAATGAAGACTTGTGTTGTAACTAAGCTCAGCCTACGGAAGCCAGTCCACCTATTTTTTTGGTTGTTCACTAGTGAAGCACCTTAAGTATTGCTCTAGAATGCGATTAATAACTTTGATCTGTCCGTCCGTTTGTGGATGGTAACTAGAACTCTTGTTGAGTTCAGTTCACTTGAATAACTGATCCCATAAGGCACTAGTAAACATTTTATCCCTGTCATTAGTGATAGCTTCTGGAATTCCATGTAGGCAGACAATCTTTTGAACAAACACATTAGCAACCCCAATAGAATTAAATGGGTGTTTCATGGGAATAAAGTGATAGCATTTAGATAACCTGTCAACTACCACTAGTATTACCGTATGCCCTTTTGAAGATGGTAATCCTTCGATGAAATCAATAGAAATTTCAGACCATATGCGGGATGGAATCGACAGTGACTAAAGTAACCCTGGGGTTTTCATAGTATCATATTTGTTCTTTTGGCAGATTGTACATTCCTGCAGGAACCATTTGACTGACTTATGTAATCCTGGCCAAGCAAAGTTTTGTTTAATTCTGGATAGGGTCTTTTGATACCCAAAGTGGCCCCCTATTGAAGTGGAGTGGTACTCAACTAATAGAGAAGGAATTAAGGAGTTGTTGGGACTCAAGTAGACTTTATCCTTTAAGAAATAACCCCCATCCCTCAATTGTAATTCACGCCCTTGTATGATTCTTTGTGCTGCTGTTGAATAAAAAGGATCATTCTTGACTTCTCCTTGCAACTGAGTCCACCATGCCACTATTGGTAAGGAAATTCCAGTCATGCCATATTCACCTCTTCTAGATAACGCATCAGCTCTTTGATTTTCTTTCCCTTTGAGATAGTCAATCCGATAGTCATACCTAAGAAGCTTTGGAAGCCATCTCACTTAGGCAGGGGTAGTGATTCTTTGTTATAATAGAAACTTGAGGCTCCTCTGGTTAGTTTGGACTATAAAAGGACGTCCTAGAAAGTATGGACACCATTTTCTTACCGTCTTTACAATAGCAAGCATCTACATCTCGTAGGTAGAAAGGTGTAGGGTTGTCCCTTTCCAAGGCTTTACTAAAATACGCAATGGGGCATCCATGTTGGGACAGAATTGCTCCGATGTCGTTGCCACATGCATCACTTTCCACAACGAATTCTTTACTGAAATCAGGGAGAGCCAAAATGGGAGGTGTTGATAATGCCATCTTGAGTTTTTCAAAAGCTTGCGCTGCATCGGAGTTCCAAGTAAAATCAGTTTTGGTTAATAATTGAGTAAGTAGGGCCGCAATACCTCCAAAATTTTGGATGAACTTGCGATAGTAACCCGCAAGACCCAAGAATCCTCGGACACCTTTTTGGGTGGTCGGTGTTGGCCATTCTTACACTGCTTTGATTTTTTGTTGATCAACCTTGCCCCTTTGCTCATATATGACGTGGCCCAAATAGTCGACTTTAGTTACCCCAACTTGGCATTTGTTGAGTTTGGCATACAGTTGATGTTTCTGTAGTATTTGAAGTACTGTTGTCAAGTGATCCAAATGCTCAAACCAATTCCTGCTATACACCAAAATATCATCAAAAAAATACAAGAATGATTTTTCTTAGATAAGGGTGGAAGATTTTATCCATTAAGGCTTGAAATGTTGATGGGGCTTTTGTAAGCCCAAATATCATAACTATGAACTCGTAGTGACCCTCGTGAGTTTGAAATGCCATTTTATGGATGTCTCCCTCTTGCACTCGCATCTGATGATATCCTGACCTGAGATCCAGTTTTGAATAATATTTTGAGCCATAGAGTTTGTCGAGTAGGTCATCGATAATAGGGATAGGGAACTTGTTTGCGATGGTTATCTCGTTGAGTGCTCTATAGTCGACACAAAATTGCCAACTTCCATCCGATTTTTTTACCAATAGGACTGGTGAGGAAAAAGGATTTCGAGAAGGTCTGATCAATCCTAATGTTAGGAGCTCTTGGACCATCTTCTCTATTTTTTTTCTTTTGGTAGAATGAGTAACGATATGGTCAAATAGAAACAGGTCCACTACCTGGTTGCAAAGGAATATGGTGGTCGTGCACTCTCTTTGATGGTAGGTGTTTAGGTTCTGTAAACACCTGCTGATAAGCATTGAGGAGTTGTTGTATCTCAGTATTTGATGTAGTTAGTAAAACTTGGTCTGGTACGACAACCTGGAGAAAAAAAATTGAACCCACGTTTTGCGTTACATTCTTTTGCAGAGAGAGGTTCAAACTTACTTGATTTCAATCCCTGAAATACCACCGATTGTCCCTTGTCTTGAATCACCATGGTGAGGTTGATGTAGTCTATCTGGATTGGACCTAGAGTTGCCATCCATTGAGCACCCAATACCATTGGACATGTGACCATTGGAAGGACGAAGAAATATGCTGTTGTTTGATAGTTTTGGATGGAAAGACTTACTGCCTTACAAATACCTTAGCATGTCACCTGTTCTTTGTTTGCGCCCATGACCTGAAGTTGCTTCCCTTTTGTTACTGTCATTCCACATTGCTTCACCAGATTTTGATCCACAAAATTGTGGGTATACCACTATCGACTAGGATCGTCACATCCTTCCCTTTTATCTTCACTGGCAGTCGAATTGTTTGTGGGTGATTGGTTCCTTCAATGGCATGTAAGGACACCTCTGGAATTGGTTCTTCTATTACGGAGCCATCTTCTGAACTATCCTCCATTAGCACATCTTCAATGGCAAATTGATTGAACCCAAGTTATCATATAAATTGGCTACACTTTTCATGGCTTTTAAGGTGCTTTTTGACTCTTAATTCGTAATTTTGTGCTTAAATTAGTCCCTTGCAGTGAGCTTATATTTTATGCAGTTTGTTAATGAAATTGTTGCAAATTGACATTGATTGCGTTATAATTTTTCCAAGGACAATTGATATTGCAAATTGTTATGTTTTATTGCAGGAGAGAGAGTCAAAAAGATCAAAAGAGTCAACACGTCGCGGCGTATGAAGAAGAATGCACGTCGCGACGTGAAACTAGCATCTTTTCGCGGCGCATGAAGAGAAGACACGTCACGACGTGTGCCAATTCCTACGTCGTGGCGCATCGACAAGCAGCAACACGTCGCGACATCCAACAATTCTATAGCTATGGACAGCGTCGGAACTTCAGCAGTGGCAAGGATTTCCGGAGTAATGCTTGGCTAGGCATTCCGACCTCTTGAGAATGTAGCAATGACTTGAGTTCACAGGCTTCAAAGGGGAGTAACCAAACATTGTCTAGACTTTAGTTATGTTATTGTAAAACTCTGAGTTAGGGTTTACGGTAGTATGATTAAATTAGCTTGGTTATAGTTTAATCCGGTGTTGAACAATGTTTTATGTTATGGATTTGGTTATATGTAGAACTTTGATGCTTAATATATGAAGTTTCATATATGTCGTTTGGTGATTGTGTTGATCCTCTTTATTTGCCTAGTTGTGTTTGATATAGATGATTGTGCTTGATCCAATTGACCAATTGCATTAATTTGTCCATTTTACACACTAAGATGCATTTAACAAGGTTTTAAGCAATAGAGTTCATTGATTAAAACCTTGGACTTAAAGAGTCCTTTAAGGTTCTAAGGCTTAAGAGCACTTAATGGGATCTTAAGAAATGGAGTTCATTGATCAAGATCCTGGACTTAAAAGAGTCTTTAAGGTTTGTTAATCGAAAACTTAGTGAATTTCAGTCCCCGATAATTTGTTTTTAACCGTGATAGCCTAAGCTCGTTTTTAAGAGGACTTTATCTCATTTGAACATTGTTTGAATTTTCAATTGCATTTTCCCAAAATCCAAAATTATACTTTTTATACAATTCTCTTTAATTTTAGTATAATTCCCTCAATTTTGATCAATGATCACAAACCGCTTTTTTTATCAACTTGAATTGCATTTTTTAATAATAGGCTAGCTTAAACCTTTTTCGTCGGTTCCGATTAAGTGAGACGACCCGATGTTGCATCTTATACTGCAATCTTTGGATTAATTATTTTTTATTCGGCTTCCAAGGGTTTGATCTTTAGATCAACACGAAAAAGTCGCGATCACAAATAATTGAGGTTTGGTGCATCGGTGATCGGGAGTGTATTTCTCGTCACAATAATAACAGAGGCGCCTTTCTCCCCTCGTTCTTTTGCCTCTTGACCAGATATGCGACAAAAGGTTAGTGTTGTTCCACTGCCAAAGGTGGCTTTGGAGCTCGGATAGGACCCTAATATACTCGGGTTTGAGTTGCTTTTGTTGGTCCAAGGAAGCTTGGCAACTGTGGTGGTTTTCTTTTGTAGGTACTATTTCTTTTCCACTACCTTTGCTGCTCTGAAGGCTTTTATCAGAATCCGAGGGTTCTACAGTTTAGCCTTTAATCTTATATCATCTTTAAGACCTGAAATAAAGGAACTAACTAAAAAAGATTCAGGCAAGTTATCAATTCGGTGAGAGAGTTCCTCAAAAACTTTCTGATATTCTACCACAGTAGTGGTCTGTCGCAAGCGGGTTAGAGCTTTGCCGGGGTCATCATAGTAGGCCCAAATCTCTTGATTACTGTTGTGGCAAACTTGTCCCATGCTATGGAACCTTGGAGCTTACTTAACCACCTATGCCACTGTAGGGCAATCCCTTCCGAATGAAATGATGTGAGAAGCACTTGGTCCTGAAGTAGAATTTCCTTGAACGAGAAATATGTTCCACCTTGTACGTCCAACCTTGCGGATCAGTATCATCAAACTTGGGGAATTGGAGCTTCATGTGCTGTCAACTATCACGGGTGGTCGAGTTGGTGTTTTGTGAATTTTGGAGGTTTGAACTTCAGTGAGATGGTACGGCACTGCTGCTTCCGTTGTTACCTTAAGCAAAAGGATTCTCATCTTGTGCAGTGTTTAAAGGGTTGATGGTGGTTTCAATGTTTTGTAATTTGGTGAGGATGGTTTCGAGTGTGGCATGGAAATGGTGAATACTGGATTCGTGTTGTCCTAGAACTTCTTAAGTCTCATTTCAAAACTCGGCATTCGATTGGTTTTGGGTATTTGTTTGCGCAACCTGGCTCTGACACCACTGATGAAGAGAATTTTGTTTTAGAAATATTAGCAGAAGGAAGAAATACAGAAGAAGATAATTATGTTAAACTTGTCCCCCTTTATTTCCAATCTACTGAATAATTTATAGGCAGAACATAACAGTGAGATCTCCTCACTTGCTACAAACTTGGAAAGAAAACAAATGCAAATCGTGGATTACCATGTTACAACTGGAATGGAAAACAACAATCCTAAAATAATGCAACCACTACTTATCATGGATTCAATGGACTTGTTTAAAGCTAGTACTGGTAGACACATCCTCCTTCCATAATCATGCTCCACGATCTCAGACCATGCTAACCATGAAAGTATGCAACCCATGAGCCACCGAAGACGTGTCCCTAGTGTACCACTCCTATCAATTCATTGGCTCGATCTTGAATTCGTTTTAGGATCCGTAGAATCTTGAGAACTCAATAAACCCACCGTAAATTTGCATCATTTGTCCCCAGCGCTTCATTCTCACAGACTTGTTTCTGAGACTTGCAATTAGATAGTTAAGAAGGAAACCCAGAGCCAAAAGACAACCTTAAAGAAACAAAAAGCACTTGAAACATAGAGGCTAGGTTTTATTTTCTTAGTACCAATGACGTCACTCATCACAAGGTGACAGGAGTCTTACACACGTATTTTCTAGAAATTTTGACAGCTGTGGAACTTCAAAAGGTTCAAGTAATCGATGCCATAAAGCCACAACATCATTTTGCAAGTAATGAATGAACTTTAGAAATCTTGAGAATCCTAAACACAACATTAACTCAAAGTTCAACACAACTTTTTGCAAAAGAGACAAACAAGGGTTTTATGAGCTGTCTAAAGTTTAGTCTGGGAAAAATCCATAGCAGCTACAAGAACAAAGAACAAAGTGACTTGCAATCGTCTTGCATATTAGTCACAATAAACCCTCATGAATACACGGGACTAGATATATATTAGAAATGGATAAAAAGAGCAAAGACAAATCTTGGACAAAGAACTACCACTAAACAGCAAATTATGTTATCCTTTGACGTATAAAACATAGAAATGCTAAAAATAAATAATAAGACCGAGACCAAAGGATCCGATCAAAGATAAACAATCATAAAAGAGTGGAAAAAAACATATGTTTCTCATTTTATAATGCCTTGATACACAACTTTTTGTGCTCTCTCTTTTCCACGCGCCGTTCACTACACTTCTCTAAGTTACCACTCCAGCTTATGCAAATTTCTAAACAAAAAAGATTCATCAATCCATTTCAGACAATTTACACCAGACCGGAATACCCAGATTAGCTAAGTCATCAAAAATTGAATTCAGGGTCATCTTAAGCAAACAAGACTACATATATAAATATATGTAAGTAGTAAATCAAGGTAAAGAGAAATTTCACAATTAAGATATCGATTTATGTAGAGTTGGGAAATTCTGTTCATAACAATATTATTGTAACACCAAATGAACACAATTTTACATACAAGGGGTAAATCCACTATTACCACACATGCAGAATAATAGGTACTAGCATAACAGGAAAAAGAAAAAAAAGAAATACTGATGTCTACGATACTCTCTTAACTCAACAACTGCTGGGATACAATCAAAATCATACCTTTGGTTAAGCTTATCAACCTTTTGGAACATATTATCCAAATGAAAGGTTTCTAGCAGGACAAGTATATCATTTAAGCCATCAATAAAACATTCAAGAACTCGGTTCTTGCCACGACGTAGCCATGGAAATTTTGAATCAAATGACCTCTCAGTTCACCAAATGTGCACTTCCTGATACAACTACAAAACTCAAGATTCAAAAGCAAAAGGCTGAGTTCCACAACAATTATGTAGTTCCAAATCAATCATGATGAAAATTAAAAGATGTTAAAACTTTTGATTATGGTAAAAACTTTTGATTATTACTTAAAAATAGCTTATATTTTTTTCAACATTTCTACTTCTTGCTAATATCTGAATTCTGACATAGTAATTCTAAATTTTGGAGCTTCCGCCAATTCTATATATTAACATAAGTTTAGTATGTTAATGTGGAGTAAATTGATCACTATGTTGATGAGTTTGAAGCTCAAGATGATGAAGAAAATGCAGAAATGGTCTTCAAAGCCATGAAATACTCAAGCACATTATTTTTGGGAAAATTACTGATGAAAAGTTTATGATGGACATAATTTAAGTAAATAATCAAATGAATTTCATTGTTCTCATTACTATATTACGTACTGTTAAAACTAAAACTTCAATAGCTTGTATATCACAAAAAGTTACCACTCTACCGTTGAATCTTATGCAAAGTTGATCAACTGCTTCGCTAAGTGGATGAATTTTTATCTTGTATCAGATAATAACCTGAAATTATGCCCTCCCGAGTAAGTAAACAACAAGAGCATACTTCATTAAATCAATAGTTCAACAAAGTTATATATGAAAAATGACAATCAACGAAACCTGTCTCTATCCATATCAATATGTACATTGCCTTCAACAGCTGGCTTGAAAGCCGGTACCAAGATTAAGGATTCACTAACTGTCCATTTGGTTAGCGTCTTCATCATGCAGAGACGGGATGAGACAAGACGGAACAGGACGGAACAAAACAAGAATTGAAGGTAGTTGAGTGTTTGGTTGTGGTAGACAGAACAAAGAAAATTGTCTCTGTCCTGAGGATAGAAATATGTTTGGTTGCAGTGGACAGAACAAAAAATAATATTAATGACGAAAATGCCCGTGCAGTATAATATATTGGAAAGATGTAATTCATTGACTATTTTATAATTGTATCAATATGTATTTGAAGTGTATTTGTAATTTGTGTAATACGATAAAATCCAATTATAAATTAGGCATATTTAGTGAAATAAGAAACCTAAAAATTAACTATCTTACAAGTTAATCATGTTATTTTTTCAAAAAAAAAAAAAAAAAAGTTAATCATGTTATTATTAATTTGTAACTCTAATAAAATTAACTATCTTATTATTATTATTATTATTATTATTATTATTATTATTATTATTATTATTATTATTATTATTATAATAAAATTTGTACCTATTATTATTAGTATTTTTATTATGAATTTTATTATACGAAATTAATTATCTAATTAATTATTATTATAAATTTTGTAATAGCAATAACAATAACAATTATTTTTATTTTTATTGTAATTGCTATTATTATTAATTATTATTATTATAAATTTGGTACTTATTATTATTATTATTTATAGGGTAACTGAAATAAAATTAACTATCTTATTATTATTATTATTATTATTGTTATTATTGTTATAAATATTATTTAGGATAATAATTTAATAAAACATCTAAACATTCATACAATTAATTACATAATAGGTTCAAATAACTCCGACAACTAAGAAATTTTAACACAATAATTTAATTAAACTTCTAAACATTCATGGATTTAATTACATTGAAGCCTTAAATTTTATTTAAAATGTCCTTAATAATAATTCTCAAAATGACTCCATCGGCAACTAGTAAAAATCCTAGACTGCGTGCCAACGTAAGGTAATGCAAGTCCAATCGAGATGCTTGCATTGCTGCAATTTCATCTATCCAGAGTCGATCTTGAATCTTTTTCTTGCATAATTCTAAGAAATTTATGCATGCTTCCTTGTGTGAAAGCGGATACGTCTTACACTCAAACTAAAATTATGAATATAAGCAACTCTTTTTGTATAATTAGCTGAAAAGACATGTTCGAAAATAATTGGACAAAGTAATATGAATTGACTTCTAGGGAAATTAGCCCCAAGCCCTGGAAACTCGAAAACAAGGTTAACACTCAAAAGAACACTTCTC
>JAOSBP010000006.1:23426407-23441594 GCA_027563825.1 Erythroxylum mucronatum | reverse complement strand
GTTTATGAAGTGTTATTCCATTTGAAGGATTGAAATTAGGATGATTTGAAGTGTATATGAAGTTAGAATGGAGTTTGATAGCATTGGAATGGCTTGGAAGAAGGTTTGGGGCTCTTTGCCCAGTGTGTGTCTGCTAAACGGACATCCCAGTCCGTTTAACAGACCTTCTTGGATTGTTTTGGGCTGTTTGGGCAGTGTGTGTCCGTTAAGCGGACATCCCAGTCCGTTTAACGGACATTTGTGTGAAATTGGTGTTTTTGGCCAGTGTTTGTCCGTTAGGCGGACATGTATGTCCGTTTAACGGACAGATTCGGGTCAGCTATAGTAAATCATGATTGTGACCAGTTTGGAGTGCGAATTGTGCTTTGAGGCCTCTAATACGAGTTGTAGATCTCGATCTTTCTTTAAACTGGCACAAGAACGAAGGCATTTGGACATTTGTAGAGAAAGATATGACAGTCGCGCCAAAGTATGTTCAATGTGATTTTGGGGAACGAACATGGTATACTCTTTTGATCATAGCTCCCTCATCCGACCTCCGATTGAGGCGATTCTTGTGGAAATGGTTTTCTAATGCATGTAGCTATCTCTCCATAAAATGTTGTAGCAATTGGAGTTGATTTGAAGAAGTTTGTATTAGAGCAAGTAAGAGGTCAGCTAAGAGAGCATGATTAGGGTTTTGCGCACGTTGTGGTATTTTGATGATTTCTTGAGTTGTAGAACTCTGATTGAGGTAATTCTTTCACCAAATTGATCAAGAGATATAAAGCTATGATTTCTATAAAAAGTCAAAATGAATTTAAGATTTTAAGTTTTTCGAATTCGGTGTATGCGTAGGAAGAATGAGTTCAATCATAGTGACTGGTTAGTATGGACTCGCCACGGAGCATCTTATGAGCAAATTTTGGGATGTTTTAAAGAATAAAAATATATAGTAGTGAATATGAATCGATAATTGTCCAATAAGGGGTTCAATGAACGAGCCATTTGGGGTAATAGCCACGCTCAAGGTTTCATGTTCGCAAGAGGGTTGGGTTCCGGGAGCGGGATCCAACAAGGACCCTGAGTTAGGCCAGGTTTTTGTCTACTTAACTTCTGTTCTTTTTCTACATTCTTGAACTAAGAAATAGAAGTGCATCTTGCAAATGTATCAGTAATTATGTCATTATCTCATGTTGCATAACAGTTGATGGTGGTATATCTTTGTGTTTATTTGTTCCTTTTGGTAGGTTAGACATCCATGCATGATTAACTTGTACAATCCATTAACATTAAAGATCAAGGAGAAGTATTTAGCTTGTAAAAGTTGTGCCTTAGCTTTTCATTGCTTATAAACATTGTGATGTCTCTTAACTTTTGAGAGTTTGAGTCCAAATATCTCTTACTTGGTGCTTGACAATATCTAACAAGCATTTATGTGTTTTGTCTATTAAGAGCTTATAAAGCTCAACTTCTCCCCAGTACTAGTTTATGCACTCAATTGTATAATACCCTTCCCTCTCATTGTACATTAATTACTTAATTTTAGGTGGTTTTAGCAAGTCACAAGGAGAAGTGAGTTTAAAACTCTTGTTTCACAATGTGAGTTAGAACAATTGTTTTAAGAAGTGAGAGGAAGGAGTGAGCTAGGAACCTTGTTTTGAGAAGTAGGAATCATGAGATAACTTTATCCTTTAAGAAAAATTCAAATATTTCATTTTGCAAGTGTGATTGCTACCCTTCTAGATGTGCTCTTTGGCTACAGTTAGATCATGTTTGTCTTGAATGTTTTCTTTGCATTGGTGGCTTCAAACTGTCAATTTTTGAAAGTAGAGTAAACTATAGATAACTTGAGCCTTCATGAAATTATTAATACACCTTAGAGGTAGAGTTCTTTTAATCAAATAAGTGATAAGTTTTGTGCTATTTACTGGATTTCCCACATCAAAACCCTAGAGAAATTGTTGAGATAATTCCTCTACATTGGGCATAATAACAACAGGTTCAAAGCTAAAGTGTGTTCGAAGCAAGTATGTGAGGAGAAAGAGAATGGGGGTCTGGGCATCATTCTTATAAAGATCTATAACAAAATATCTATAGGGAAAAGAATATGGAGAAATTTGACCCAAAAGGAGTCCCTTTGGGTGTAGTGGATTCATGCCTATTACTTGAGAGGTAAAAGCCTATAGGAATTTCAAGAGAAACTGGGTACAACTTTTTTCTTCTCTAACTATTAAAATAAAGAAAATAAGTCTCTAATTGTATTAAATGTATCATTGGGGATGGAAAAATAGCTTCTCTCTACTATGATAATTGGACTAAAATAGGGGTTATATAGGAGTCCCAACTGATAAGGGAGTAGTTGGTTGGTGTCCTTAAGGAGGCAAAAGTTTGCTATTGGATTGAAGAAAACCAATGGAGGAATGTATCTTGTGTTCTATAATAGATACCTAACTATAATCCCAATTCTGATCTCCTTAATTCCTATTGTTGGCTGCCACATCCATCTAAGAGCTTTACTAATTCCTCCTATAAGGTTCAAGTTAGAAATGTTGGTGAGAAGGTGGATTGGTACAAATTGGTTTGGAAATGCTTCATTACTTATAAAAGATCCTTTCTACTATGGCCATTATACAATGAAGAAGTTCCTACCATTGATAGGTTACTGATTCTCAACCTAGTTAGTAGGTATGCTCTATGTAAGGGTTAGCGTTGATCATTTGTTTTTTTAGTGAAATTTTTCTAAGGAAACGTGGATGCAAGTAATGGGACTTATTAGAGAACATACTTAAACTGGTGACAATGGACTCATATCTCTTAATGCTTTAAGTACTAGTATATTCTACACATGGAAGGAGAGATGTAGCAGACTGTTTGGTGGGGATGAGAACCAATCTCATTCAATTTCTAAGGGAAGCAATCAATAGGAGTAAGGAGATAATTATATGCCACAAGAATGAGCATATAGTACTTAAATGACTCATGCTTGGCGAATCTAGAGACCTAGGTCTTGGATTTAGGGATTAAATGAGCAGGCAACTCTGAAATCAACATGTAAAAATTGGTAGAAGACTCAAACATAACGAACACAAATAACAAACAGGTCATACAAAAGGTGTAGAAGTTCAATAGTAAAGGGAATGACTCACGATTATGGAAACAACAATCCATTTTTTGATGGGTGTTGCATTACCTCACATTCTTTGAAACTTGCAAGGCAGAGGGCTTATTAACCATATGTTGAACAATAAAAGGGAAAATGTATCTTATTTAACATTTTTTGCTGAGACCTACAAGGGAGAGAGGTGGATAAAGTGAGTGAGAATGCTTCTTGTCAAGAAAGCAGTGGAATTTTAGCCTCTGCCTCAATTAGAGACAAAAGAGGGGAGAAGTGAAGCAGTGGAATTTTAGCCTATACCATATTCCTAATTTAAACATATTGGTTCATCTCATCAATTGGAGATAAAAGAGGGGAGAAGTGAAACTTAAAAAAGATAAGGGGATTCAGAATTTGAGCATGGTAAAAGGATTACATATCCATAATCAAACATATACAGCTTGGGATTATGCTAGCTCAACCACTCTAGTATGGAGGGTAGCAACACCTGAAGCTAATCTGCACAGACCAGATGTAGGGGAAACACTGCTGATAATCTCATAACCTGTGGATGTTATCGAACCTATTTGTAAGTGTTTGAAGTAGTTATGAATAATAATAAGCTTATGTAATAGATAAAAAAAATAACAAAAGCGTCGCCAAAGAGGAATGCGGAAGAATGAGAAGGAGAAGATGAGTCTAAGGATTAGTGTTAGTAAATAAGATGAAAACGCTCCCTATCTATAATGGTTATAACAAACCATCTATGAATGAAACATGCATTGTCATCGCAGGGTCCAAGTATTGTTTAATAGCCATTGTAAGCATTGAAATACACAATGAAAAATCCAAAAGCAAATTAGCTATTCTCTCTTCCTTTCTGTAGCCCTATTCTCTTTTCCTCTTTATGAACTCGTTCATTTTTCTCTAGAAATTGTTCATAATAGTTGATATCAGAGCAGATGACCTTGGCAACAACAAAATGGCAGAAAACACAAGGGGATAGAGGTATGTCATCTAGAAGAGAGAATGAAGAATCTTTTGGAGGAATAAATGAGAAATGAAAAAAAGATCAAGGACATCAAATTCATATTTCAACAACTCATGTAGAAGATGGAAGGGAGGACATCGAAGTGGATCATGAAACTCTAAAAACTGTACCATTCCGACAAGATTCAACAAGATAGACTTCTTTACATTTGATGCGGTAGGGGTGGGGAGTTAGATCTACTGATGCGAACAATTCTTCATAATCGACCACACATAAGAGGAATTGAAAATTACCGTGGTGTCGTTGAACCTAGAAGGAGTAATACAGGAGTAATACTAGCTAATGATCAAGAATAGAAATAATGGAGAGATACAAAGGATAAGTTTAGTTGGACGTAAGGTTTTTAATAAAATGGAATAGAATGGAATGATTTATAATGGAATGGAATGTAAATTGATGTAATATTAGAAAATTGTTTTTCAGGAAGGATAAAAATGTTCATAATGTAATATAGTGAAATGTTGTTTCGAAGATGGATGGAATGTAATGTAATGTATGTATAATAATAATGAATGACTATTTTACCCTTTATAAAATAATGGGATGTATTGTCTTGCTACTTATTATTAAGGTTGAGGGTATAATTAGTATTATAAAAAATTATTGAGGGTATGTTAGGAAGTACACATTTATCATTTTACATTCCATCCTAAACCCTCCAAATTGGATACTATTTAGGATGGAATAGGATGTAATCTGAAACACTCACCTTTCATTCCATTCCATTCCATTATAAACCCTTATCTCAAAAGATGGAATAATATTACATTACATTTCATTCCATTCCATTACTAACCGCCTACGATAGGAGGATTTTCTAATAACACTACGATAGAGATTCAACAAAGAGATATTTGAAGACCCAATAGGCGACTTAAAGCATTTAAAACAAGAAGGATCGGTGTTAGAATACTGTGTGTGGTCAAAAAATATTTGAACAAACTAATACATCCAGGAACCTACCTAAGATGTTTTTTCCTTAAGGGTCTTAAACTAGAATTGGAGCTCATGGTAAAAATGATGGATCCTCAAATACTCCTACAAGCTTACACACTCGTTAGGAAATAAGAAATCATAGTAGTTATCAATGTACTTGTCTACTTCAAAAAAGGAGCAGAAGCGTCAGGGCAGGTAGGAGGAGGAGGAGTGACTTTTATGTACAAAAGTGTGAATCATGCCATCCTTCATATCAAAAACAATTTAAAAGCAGAATTACTTTCTACACAAAAGCAATGAATAGTAGAGAGTTTGAATGGAAGAGGGCAAGAGGATTGTGTGTTTGGTGTGATGAGAAGTACACTCTGAGACACAAATGCAAGAAAAGAAAATTCCAGTTATATTTGGTAGAGGAGGAAGAAACAACAGAAAATGAAGAGACTAAATAAAAATATAAAGAGGGGACACTAGCGAGCCCTATGGTATCCTTAGAGGTGATGTGGGGTCTAAAAGACCAAGGAGAGTTTAAGTAGATGAGGGAAGTGGGTAGTCATCAAAAGAAACCCTTGCATATCCTCATTGATAATTGAAGAACTCATAATTTTCTAGACAAGAAGTTGATCAGGATGGGAACGATAAAGGTGTTAGAAAAACTAACCTTAAAAATTAAAGTGGGAGGAGGCTTATATCTAAACTATCATTAAGTTAGCGGGAAATTACTTGGAAGATGCAGGGGTTACAATTTACCACCAATATGCTTATCATCAAATTGGGGGGATACAACATGATCTTAGGAGTTTAATGGTTCGCAACAATGGATTACATAGTGTGCAACTTCGCGGAACTTACAATGGAGTTCCAATAGGAACGTCCAATAGCAAAGTTGATATGCAACCCAAAGGAAGGAGCAAGAGAAATATCAGATAAGGGCCTCTATAAATTGATATCAAATTCCAATAAGGGTTCACTGTTTATGCTACATTGAACATATTCGATGGAGTTTCACATTCAACAATTATTACTAGAGGATAAAATGAATACTAGAGAAGAACTTAAGGGGCTCCTTGTGGAGCTTGGTTAGGTTTTCCAACAACTAAGGTGATTTCCTCTAAAAAGAGTTCACGACCACAATATTCCCCTAAAATAGGGAGTAAAAATTGAAGTAAATCACTTGTTAATATAGAAATCACGTATAATATGTAAAATACACAAGAAGGGGGGGGGGGTTGAATTGCATCAAATCATTCAAGATATTAAACTTTAAAAACTTCTTGATTTTCTTAATAAATTCAGATGAAAGCAATTCACTTAATTTGGTGAGTAGCAAAAATCATTATCCATTCTTCTAACAAAAAGAAAATTAAAAAGATAAGAGTTTGAGAATATGACGCCGCGATTTATCCTGGTTCACCCTTAACTTTGGGCTACGTCCAATCCTCAGAGTACGTCTGAGATTTCACTATAACCTTCAACGTTACAAGTATTATTTCTACACTTCCAGAGCCTTTTCAGGTCTCTTTCACAAAGTATTCTTTATTTTCTTTCTTAGCCTCTTTAGGCTCTAACCTTTCTTTCTCTCTAAAAGATATTGTTTGAGCTTCACGTTACATATGTATTTGCTCTCTTTTTCTCACTTGAGCATTTACAATCACAATTCTTTTCTCTCTTTGTATTGCATCATTTTGTATCGTAGAGTAGAGTATTTTTGTTTACGACTATAACTACTATTTATACCCTAAATCTTCAAAGGTATTCTTGAGAATTCTACTTGTCGAATCTTCTAAAAATGGTTATTAGTCGAGTCCTGTAACTAACTTCAACTAGCTGACGTTCTAGTACATTCTTTAATTTCCATCATCTTACATAGTTTCATATGCTTCGTCGGGTGTCTTAGACAAGCACTTCGTCCTCGTCTGATTCGTCTTATTCAGCTTTTACTAACGTATCGTCTTGATCTGATGATTTGTGCTACTTAAACTTATTTGTGCACTTAATAAATTCATCAAAACAATTCACACACTTATATGATTATTATTGTTTGACTTTCATCAAAATTAATAGAAGTGAAGTCTTTTTGACTTAACAATCTCCCCCTTTTTGATGATTACAAATAATCATAATACTAGAAGATAAAAAACAATATTCAGATGAAAATAAAGATAATAGTTAGATGAATACTACTCAGACGAATAAAGCAAGATATACAATGAGAAACAAAAATTTATGATCCTTTTTACTATTCTCCCCTATTTGTTATTAATCAAAAAGATAGTTCATTTTAGATGTGTCAAAATTTCAGAAAACATTTGGTAAATGTTAGTGCGGATCGTCTTGAGGTCTTCTGCTATAGAAACACGTAGAAGTGCGATTTACACATGAAGATCACCCACTGCATCACCTAGTTCTTCAACCATAGTATTAATTTCTTTAATGTTTTTAGCTACGACTTCTTGAATTTCTGTCTACTTGTGACTAGCTTCATTCCATTTGATGAAATTCTTCAAGAACTTCGAATTAACAGTAGCATCTTGTAGTATTTCACTAAGTGGATGAGTGTGTTCAAAAACATATGGTATTCTTGGTGAACCGTCTAATTCTATGATTTTGATTGAGGGTAAATTGAAAGGTTGTTTTCCTTCAGGGATATCAAGATCATTAGGTCTGGGTAATTTGTAAATCAGTTGCCCAAGAAGGTGTAAAATGGTTTTAACTGAAGTAATGAAACCTAAGGGTTTGAAATGAATGAGTAAATGCACAAAGGTTTCGAAGTTAAAATTAA
This sequence comes from Erythroxylum mucronatum, assembly GCA_027563825.1. Taxonomy (NCBI): domain Eukaryota; kingdom Viridiplantae; phylum Streptophyta; class Magnoliopsida; order Malpighiales; family Erythroxylaceae; genus Erythroxylum; species Erythroxylum mucronatum. Next base: position 23,433,752 of record JAOSBP010000006.1, on the reverse strand, counting down.
TACCTTCAATTGTGAAAATTTTGTACCTTCCTTCTGATATTGTGTCAACTAACTTGTAACTTTCATCTTTGGTAGATGCTCCAAAATTACTTCCTGATTCCCTTGATATGTGATGTGATACATAGAAACCTACAGGTTGAGTTGCATAACATATGTCGTCTATGTTCTTCACTGTCACTTGAATCTCTTCTTGTGTGAGATCAACTTTAAATCCTTCAGGAAACTTCTTCTTCTTTCCTTTTTCTTTGCTTATCATAGGTGCTAAGCATCTAGGTTGTACATTTGGTATAATCTTGATTGCCATTCTGCTTGTTATTGGATAGATTGTATAAGGATCTTTAGTAAGCTTCAATGAATATGGTTCTATCTTTTCATCTCATAGAATATTGTATAGTCTTCACTCTTCAGGACTTATAAGATGTATCGTCTGATCATTTACTGTTAGATTCAACTTGAACCTTAACTGTCTATTTAGGAAGTTCTCTGATGATTTTTGAACTTCTGTTACGATCAGGTGTTGATTCTTCTATGACCTTTATCTTCAAATCTTCTTTCTTTATCGGTTGAGGAGGGTTGTAAGGTACTAGCTATTGTTGAACAGTCTGTGTCTTTTGTGGAACATCAGACGATGAAACTTTCTTCTGAACAAGTTTCGTCTTCTTTTGTCCTTTCACTGATTTGGAAGAGAGTTGTTGTTAAGGCTTCCTCTTCTCAAATACTAACTTCCGTTTTTATCTTTGTCTCTCTAGATAATTGTATGATTGAATCTGAGGGATAGAGACAATTGATTTGGTATACTGTTGTCACTGCTTTTGCTCCTTTTTACTTTCAGATTCTACACCAAGAATCAGAACTTTCTGCTTCTTCTGTTCTTGATGTCATAAGGTCATTAATCTTGGTGACCTTCTTAACTTCTCAGGCCTTTCTCATTGGAGCGTCTCAGCGTTCCTCTTTAAAGACACTTGTTGACCCTTACTTTCTTTCCTTTCTACAAACGTCTTGGCTTGTGTCTGCATATCAGACGATTGTTCAACCTTTTTCTCTACTAATATTCTTCCTAAAGATCGAGGTTTTGCTTGTATTTTTGACAGAACATTTTCTTTCTTGCTTCGTCTTACTAAAAGCTTACAAAAAGCTCCCCCTTAGACTGTGTTTTTGATGTAAAATCTACATCTGCTTCGACTTCAGTCTTTATCACCGTTTTGTGAATATTAGAGGCATTGATAACACTCTTAACATTCGACTTTACTCTGTTTCCTATATCAAGTAGGATTCCAGATTCTTTGAAGAATCTTGTTAATAGCATACCATAAGGTAAAGAACTACCCTTCACATAATAATCCCCCTAGCCTTTATCATGTACTTTAAAATCAAGAACAGAAGATTTACCGGTTGATGAGTGAGTAGATGAAATAGACAATGTTAATCATTTATTATCACCAAATCCTTTGATCCTGCTCTTGGTAAGATACAATGTAGAAGAATTGAATGAAGAACCCTAGCCTTCGGAATGAGGGTTTAAGACTACTTGACTCTTGGATTACTAGACCTATATAGTTGTCGATTGATGTTGGCTTTGTCTATATGAATTTGAGCAATCCAATCTGTATTGTTAAATAGTTCTGCTCCTTCATTTGGACACCCAATAGGCTTCACAACAGAATCTTGTGTGATTATTAACGATAACCCATCTACCATTGATACCAAGGTGTTGTCTACCACCTTTGCATTCTTCCAGAACTCATATACTTTATTCAAATACACCTTCTCTCGTATATTGAAAAAAATTCTTCCAGCCAACTGCTTCAATCTTAGGTTCGATATTCATCTGATTATTCTTCAAAGAAGTAAAATCAACGAGTCTACTATAGACAAGAGATTTCGACATTTTTAATCTGTAAAGGATAAACACTAAACACAGAGTTGTATTTCGCTTAAAGAAGCGAGGTTAGTATAAAAATGGAAGAAAGATATGAAATGAGATGAAACGGATTTGAAGTTTAGAACAGAGGGTTTGATCATCTTTGTTGAGAGCACTTGAACAAGTCGGTTTCAAAGTTTTTCAAGAAAATTCTAGAGTGTAAGGTGTTGTCGATTCTAAGTTGATTTACTTTTTATATACACTCTTGAAAAGTTACTGTTTGTAACATTTTTACTGATCCTCTGGTAATCACGAAATTGAAGCTATCGAGTGAAAAATTTCCGTTACTATATAACCTAAAAACTTACGACTTTTTAGCTTCTTCAAAACGAATCGTCTGGATCATCAAGTCTTAGATGGATGGTCATTTAACATTACCATATTCAGATTCCATCTGATTTCCTTGAATTTGTCTTTACTTAAAGGTTTAGTGAAGATATCTACCCATTGTTGATTCATATCAATAAATTGTAGATTAATGATCCCTCTGTGTACATAGTCCCTTATAAAATGATGTCTAACTTCAATATGCTTTGCCCTTGAGCATTGTATTGGATTCTTTAAGAGATTAATAGCACTTGTGTTGTGACAGAAGATTCGAATCTGATCTTCTTGGATAGAATAATCCTCTAACTGATACTTAATCTATAATAACTGTGAACAACAACTTGCAGCTGACATGTATTCAGCCTCTGCAGTAGATAGAGCAATTGAACTTTTCCTTGTGCTTGACCAAGAAATTAGATTATGACCAAGAGAGTGACAACTTCTACTTGTACTCTTTTTATCAATCCTATCTCCAGCATAATCAGTATCACAGTAGCCAATTAACCTGAAATCTTTACCTTTCTTACACATTAAGCAAAGATCAGTAGCTCCTGCCAAGTATCTCAATATTCTTTTGACAGCAATATAATTAGATTCACCAGGATCTGCTTGAAATCTTGTACGCAAATAAACACTAAACATTATATCAGGTGTGCTTGTAGTTAGGTAAAGCAGAAAACCAATAATTCCTCTTAAAAGAGTTTGATCAATCTTCTTACCAACTTCATCCTTAGATAAGACGATTGAGGGATGTATAGGAGTTGACATTGGATTAACATTCTTTATTTTATATTTGACTAAAAGTTCTTTGATATACTTTTGTTGATGAATAAAAATCTTTTCTTCAGTCTGTCTAATTTGTCAACCAAGAAAGAATTTTAATTCACCCATCATACTCATTTCAAATTCACTTTTCATAATACTTTCAAAATTTGAACATACCTTTTCAGAAGTTGCACAAAAAATGATATCGTTGACATATATTTGTACAACGATAAAATCATTTTTAACACTTTTCCTAAATAATATTTTATCTACTTGACCTTTAATAAAGTCATTTTTGATAAAAAAACGAACTCAGATGATCATACCAAGCACGGAGTGCTTGTTTTAATCCATACAAAGCTTTATGAATTGTATAGACATAATCTGGTTTATCATTATCTTCTTCATCTATAAAACCATTCAACAATGCGCTTTTCACATCCATTTGAAACAATTTTATACTATGAAAAACAACATATGCAAGCAAAATCCTAATAGCTTCTAGTCTAGTTACAGGAGCATATGTTTCATTATAGTCTATTCCTTCTTATTGATTATAGCCTTGAGCTACTAATCTAGCTCTGTTACGGTTTACATTTACTAATTTGTCTAGTTTATTTTTGAATACCCATCTGGTTCCTATAATAGACTTATTGAAAGGTTTAAGAACTAGACACCAAACTTTATTCCTAGTAAATTGATTTAACTCCTCTTGCATTGCTAAAATCCAAGCTTCATCTTGAAGAGCTTCATCAATTTTCTTAGGTTCTAATTTAGAAACAAATGCTACATTTTCCTCTCTTCTAAATTTAGATCTAGTTCTCACTCCTTCTGATATTTCTCCTATAATCAAGTTTTCTGGGTGAGAAGATTTATATTTCCAGTTTTTTCTAAAACTAAAATTTTCAGAAATATCTTCTACCTTATCAAATGGATCATCTGGTGGTAAAACATCCAAATTGTAAACTAAAGGAGCAGATAGAGTTTCATCATCAGAATCGTCTCTTTTATCTAGAAGAGAATCATCATCAAAGTTTACATGCATAAACTCTTCAACAGATTTAGAAACAAGATTATAAACTCTATAAGCTTTAAAAGTAATTGAATAACCTAGAAAAATTCCTAAATTGATCTTAGAATCAAATTTATCTAACTTTTCTTTTGTATTCAAAATAGTGCATTTGCAACCAAAAGGACGAAAGTAAGAAACGTTTGGCTTTCTTCCCTTCCATAATTCATATGGAGTTTTATTAAAAATAGGTTGCAAAAATACTTTATTTTGAATATAATAAGTTGTATTTATAGCTTCTACCCAGAGTACTTAGGAAGAATCATTTCATATAGCATAGTCCTTGCCATTTCCTGAATCGTCCTGTTCTTTCTTTCTACAACTCCATTTTGTTGAGGAGTTCTAGGAGCAGAGAAGTTATGGAAAATTCCATTCTCTTCACAAAACATTTTGAATTTTTCATTTTCAAATTCTCCACTATGATCACTCCTAATTCCAGCAATAGAAATTCCTTTTTTATTTTGTAACTTTTTGGATAAAACTTTAAAACATTTAAGAGATTCATCTTTATGTGATAAAAAAAATATCCAACAAAATCTAGTGAAGTCATCAACAATTACGAGACCATACTTCTTTCCACCTAGACTTAGTGTTCTGGCTGGACCAAACAAATCTATATGTAATAGCTCTAGAGGTTTAGACGAAGTTACAATATTCTTAGATGAAAAAGATGTTTAACTTGTTTTCCTTTTTGACAACTCTCATAAAAGAAATCTTTGTTAAAACTTATCTTTGGCAAACCTATTACCAAATCATGTCTAACTAACTTGGAAATATGTTTAAAGCTAACATGACTTAGCTTTTTGTGCCAAATCAGTTTTTCATCATCTATTGATATAAGACATGAAATATTTTGACTTTTTAAATCGTCTAAGTTAATTTTATAGAGATTATTTCATCTCTTGACAGAAAAGAATATGGAACTGTCCTTGTTTTTGACTATCCAAGAATTTTGATTAAAGGATACTTCAAAACCAAAATCACATAATTGACTTATACTAATTAGATTATGCTTTAAGCCTTCAACTAGCAAGACATTATCAACAGACGAAAAGGAATCTTTACCAATTTTGCCGATCCCAGCTATTTTTCCCTGCTGGTTGTCCCCAAAAGTTACTGATCCTCCTTGCTTATGTTGGAGGTCTAGGAACATAGACCTTCTGGACGTCATGTGTCATGAGCAGCCACTGTCCAAGTACCACTGACGGTGGATGCTTCTTCCAAGAAAGGAGATCTACAGTATATATTATATCCTTCTTAGGTACCCATATTTTCTTGGGTCCTTTAGGGTTAGTCCTACACTTTTTCTTTGAATAATAATAAGAATATTGTTTATTTTTCTTTCTATTAGGAACAAAATTCCTATTATGAAGAACATTGCTATTATGAAGAACATTGCTATTATGAATAGTATTTTTATCATTAAAACCTAAACCGCTTTTATCATTCGGATGTTTATAACTTCCAATCATGTCGTTCATCCTTTTTGTACTTTCTGTAAATTTCGATAAAACTGCTAAGAGACTGTTAATCCTTTGTTTTAGTTGATTAATCTCCTCAGATATATCTACAGTTACTTTCTTTTTCATATCATCTACTTGTTTCTTAAGACAGGCGTTTTCTTTTTAAAATAATTTTGTGTTCTTCAAATTTTCAACAAATTTCTTTTTCAATAACTTATATTGTTTTAAGATAACACGTGAATCTTCTAATAATTCTAAATAGGCATCCTGAAGATCATAAAATTTAGAAATTACCTCATCATCGCATTCCCTTTCAGCTACCAATCATATATTTTCTTATTATGATGTTTCTGAATCGAATTCAGATTCAGACGAATCCAGATCTTCCCATATTGCCATCATGCTCTTTGTGTTTTCTTGACTTTTCTTTTGTTTTCTTTTGAGCAACAGGCATTCAGACTTGTAATGTCCTGGTTTATTGCACTCGTAGTAGACGATATAACTTTTCTCATTCTTTGAATCGTCTTTGCTATTCTTTTTTAAAAAGAAGTCTTTATTTCCCCTTGATTTCTTTTTCCACATCCTTCTAATCTTTCTTGAAATGAAGGATAGTTCATCTTCATCCTCACTTGAATCTTGATCAGATTCACTAGTATCATCATTCTTGATTTCTTCAATTTTTAATGCTTTTGAAGATGTGCTTCTATTTTCTGTATCTTCTGATTCTTCTGACCAGCCTTTAATGCAATAGATTTATCCCTTTTGGGTTTATCTTCTGCATCAAGCTCTACTCTATGGATTTTCAGTTAACCAAGCAATTCATCTAGCTTCAGCTGACTTAAATCCTTGACCTCTTATATTGCTATTACTTTGGGTGGGTCTCCATCTTTTTGGAAGACTTCTGAGAATCTTTCTGACATGATCTTAATTATCGTAGATTCTTCCTAGAGCTTTAAGTTCATTAACAATTATTTGGAATCGTCCAAACATTTGATCAATAGTCTCATCATCTTTCATCTTGAACATCTCATACTGATGAACAAGAATACTAATCTTGGATTCTTTCACCTGATTTGTGCCTTCATGTGCAATGGCTAATGTGTCCCACATTTCCTTTGCGGATTCGCATCCATGAACCTTATCATATTCACTTATGCTTAAAGCACAACTTAAAAAGAACTTGACCTTTGAGTTTAATTGAAAGCGAACTTTCTGATCAGCTGACAATTTGTCACGAGGGATGCTATTGCCTTCGTCGTCTGTTGGTGTATATAGACCATTCTCAATGATAACCTAAAGATCAATATGTGTGGATTCTATAAAGAGTCGCATCCTGTTCTTCTAGTAATGATAATCTTCACCAATAAATGCAGGGGGTCTTGTGACCGAGGCACGTTCGGTTATAAAAATATGTGATTTATCCATGGATCTTTGTCCTCACTTTGTAACAGTGTTTCTTGGAAACCTTGCTCTGATACCAACTGAATTAAGTCACTTGTTAATATAAAAATCACATATAATATATAGAATACACAAGAAGGGTGGGTTGAATTATGTTAAATCGTCAAAGATTTTAATCTTAAAAAAACTTCTTAAATTTCTTCACACATTCAGATGATTACAAAACAATTTACTTAATTCAATGAGTAATGCAATCGGAAAAAAATTTATTATCTATTCTTCTAACAACAAGAAAATTAAAGAGATAGGGTTAGAAAGAATAACACCGCGATTTATACTGGTTCACCCTTAACCTTGGGCTACGTCCAGTCCTCAGAGTTTGTCTGAGATTTCACTATA
>JAOSBP010000006.1:23411320-23426307 GCA_027563825.1 Erythroxylum mucronatum | reverse complement strand
TTTAACGGACATGTGTTAGGAAGCTTATTTTCAAGAATTCTCAAGGGCAGTTTAAGGTCTAAGTCTTAATCAGTGTACGCTCACCACCAACGTGGTTTAGCAGCAGATGTCAGGTTTAGGGCCTCAGCAAGGCTCCGATCTCGGGAATGGGTTTCAGCCAGGCTCATGTCTCGGGCTGGTCGGGCTCCGAGAATGGGGTCCGACACTAGATCTCTAGACCAGAATGGTATGGCAGAAAGAAGAAACTGAACATTATTAGACATGGTACGGAGCATATTGAGTAGCTTCAAACTTCCCAAGTCCTTGTGAACTGAAGGTCTTAAGATGACTGTGTATATATTAAACCAGGTATCAATTAGCATTGTACATATACGCATTTGGGGATGTCTGTCTGAAGTAAGAATTTATAATCCACAAGAGAAGAAATTAGACTCAAGGACCATAGGTGGGTATTTTATTGGATATATTGAACGGTCTAAGGGATATAGGTTTTATTGTCCATCACATCGCACTAGAATTATGGAATCAAGAAATGAAAAATTTCCTTGAGAATGACCTGATTAGTGGGAGAGATCAATTTCAAGATACAGTCTTGTATAATGATCATATGGATACTCATCCTTCCACCTCAAACAATAAGATGATTGTCATTCAAAATGATCCTAAAGTTCAAATAGACATTGTACACCTAACTGTTGTAATTCAACATCTTACTGTAAACATAAATGACAATAAAGAAAATCCACAAAACTGTTAATAATCTAGTAGATCTAGTTATTCAGGAATTACTTGACAATATTCAACAACCAATTGAACAACAAAATTTACAGGAGAATGTTGGTACAACATTAAGAAGATCTACTAAAACAAGAAAATCAGTTATTACTAGAGATTATGTTGTATATCTATAAGAATCTGACTACAATATAGAAGCCAAAAATGATCCTGAAACCTTTTCACAAGCCATGAGTTTCTTTGAATCAAATTTATGGTACAATGCTTGAAGGAAAAAAAATGAAATATATGAAGAATAACTGTAACATCCCATTACCATAGAGTATATACCCGAACATCTGTAGGACATTCAAGTACATATCCTATGACAACAATATGTTAGAGCATACATAATCTCTTAAATGGCATCATAAAGAATATACAATACTTACAAACCTTAACACTTTATTTCATTCATTGATAAAAGTTTACACTGTATTCATTGAAACAAATATTTACAATCCTTATATAAAAGTTCTATATGGCAAAGAAACTACAAAATACAAACTATAACTCCTCTGATGTCAACTGACAGACCTTTAAGTCATATCTTAATCCCAAATGTTCCTCTAGACAAATCTTACGAACTAGGTCTCCTGTCTCGTACCTGAAAAGCCATGTTGCATTTTTTGATGAGTTTTGTGAACTCAATGAGTGAACCATCATTGATGATCTCACCCATGTCACAATATCACACATTTCACATACATTCTTTCAGAACATGAATAATCCAAACAATCACATTATCATGGCACATCACTTTATCATCACAATTTCAGAAAATATTTCATAATCATATATATATATATAAATCCAAATGTATATAAGAATCTAGATTTGTTATTATTTGTTGTGACCGAGTGTCTTTCAGATACAGATATAGATACTGGCTCATTGGGCTCATTCAGAAATAGAAATCATGGAGCAAAGCTCTAAGTGTAGAATTCTAAGCTTAAAGCTCTTTTAGACTGGCTACTCTGATCACAACGCCTGTATCTGAAAATGCATTTTATGAAATGCATCAAATAACAGAATATGCCATGTATAGCATTCACTTATAATGCACAGACAGAAGCTTATATTCATCGGACCTCAGTCCGACATTCAACTTTTGTTGAGTATTCATATATCATTTAGAATTCAAATGCAAACAGATATCATTGAAATTTCATATGTAAACAGAACATTTCCAATACATTCCCAAATATCAAACTCCTCAGGCCATTAAAGTCTGGAATTCATATCATCTAGGTTGACTCACAGTACGCTCCAATATGCTATTGCCTGGATGGTCCAGCAATGTCTGATTGGCGTCCGACTTGAGCGTCTAAAATCAGACAATTCACACATAATTCACATTACAAATTCAATCAATCAAATACTTATTCATTTATGCACATATATACATATGTAATGTTCAATGCATGCTCAATGACTATTCCGGGTATATTTCCTAAATTCACATCTTATGATTATTCATATTTCAAAACTCATATATGTCTAATTTGAACTTTGGTTTACACCTTAATAAATTACAATATCATCAATCAATCATTCACCAATGTTATTCTAATATTATATGATTATACAATATGTATGCTTTCACTATGCACGATCATGCACTTCCCATTGATCCTCCATTTCCCTTAATGACCCATTTTGTCATGATCGTGCACTACCTTTTATTCAAGCTTCATTCTGGCTCTTCACAATATAGACCTTTGGGACAATTTTTCATGGTCATTTTGACAAGGAAACTAAAGGATTTAGGCAAAACATTTTTTAAACAGTTGCTCCTTTATGACTTAAGTTTCTAATGACACCAATTTCATGCAATTTGGTTCAGTATTCTTCAAGTTATACTTAAAATACTATAGACTGTTCTCAAACAGTGACAGAATCCAAAACTAAAATTCAAGCCAAATTTTGACACTCTTATAAACAAAATTAAAATTCTATTTCTTCATAAAAAATATATCCATATGTCTCTATTTTAATATAAACTTAAAATAATCTTATTTGGATGTATATCGATTAAGTTATGGTCAAAATACTGATGCATGTTTAGTGAAAACACTGCAGCTAACATATTCCAGCACTATCAATCATCAACGTCATATGTAATTCATCCTATTTCATCATCATCAATTCTCTATCATAATGTGATATAAACACTAATCATTTACTTATATGTTTAACTCCGATTTTAGCTCAAAAGATCAAGCTAATCCAATACTCCACGTAAGCAGAAACATCACACATTCAAGGTGGGGTTAGATGACTTTTGGCTATGATAAAACAACAATCAGCCAGTTCTTTAGCTATTTTGTGAAGGGTAAAAACATGGATTATTAGTGTAGAAATTGGACATAAACATAGAAAAAATACAGGGATGTAAGGGAGAGAGTTTCGGTGATGTAAGAAGAAGAAAGAAGAAGAAAAGAACATAAACAAAAATCACTCTTGCTGAAACGTAACACCTTGGATGCTAGGTATCTTCTTTGTACATTGGCATTTGTCACCTTTGCATGCAATCCATTTATCCTATATATATGCTGCCACATGTCACACTTATAGTAGGCCATTTGTCACGTAAGCACAACTACCATTTGTCAATTAATTACTAATCCATTTGTCACCAATTTAACTATGTCAAATGTCACTCAGTTATAGGCTAAATCATCTAAATTTTTCATGTATCAATTTATCCTAGTACTTGGAATTTTTCCTAATCCAAATGTACATTTTAATCCATCCATTTTCCAATCCATAACATTTAATTCCAATTTTTCTAATTAAAATCCAATCATACCAAAATTCAAGACATATCAAAACACAATTCATATCATGATCACTTAACATTTTTCATACCCCGGAATAAGTCAATTGAGTGCATATGCTAATTTGTAATGTGCACAAATATCAATTTGTGTATGAATGCTAATGTTATGCATGTATATGCAATATTTAATCTAGGGTTAAACCCGAAGCATTTTCTAAAAAAATGGAATATTACAATAACGATGTTCGGGATCTTGTTGAGTTACCTAAAGGAGCAAAACCCATAGGTTGCAAATGGGTATTTAAGACAAAGAAAGACTCATTAGGCAACATTAAGAGATACAAGGAAAGACTCGTTGCTAAAGGATTCACTCAAAAAGAAGGAATCGATTACACAGATACATTTTCTCATGTGTCTAAAAAGTATTCTCTTCGTATAATTTTAGCATTGGTTGATCACTTTGATTTAGAATTGCATCAAATAGACATGAAAACGGCTTTCTTAAATGGTGACCTAGAGGAATAGATTTACATGACATAACCAGAAGGATTTTCTTCTACTAATGGTGAGCATTTGGTTTGCAAGCTTAAAAGATCCATATGTGGATTGAAACAAGCATCCCGCTATTGGTATTTGAAATTCCATAATATTATTTCATCATTTGGCTTTGAAGAAAACATCATGGATCAATGTATATATTAGAAGGTTAATGAGAGTTTTTTTTTGTATTATATTTGGATGACATATTACTTGCAACCAATGATAGGGGTTTATTATATGATGTGAACCAATTTCTTTCTAAAAATTTGGAAATGAAAGATATGGGTGATGCGTCTTATGTCATTGACATTAAGACACATCGAGATAGATTCTGTGGTATTTTAGGTTTGTTTCAAGTAACCTATATTAATAAAGTTTTAAAGAGATTTCAGATGAAAGATTGTTCACCTAGTGTAGCACCCATAGTGAAAGGGGATAGGTTGAATCTGGACCAGTGCCCTAAAAATGATTTTGAAACGGAACAAATGAAAAACATTTCATATGCTTTTGCAGTCGGAAGCTTGATGTATGCTCAAGTTTGTACAAGACCTGACATTGCATTTACTATTGGAATGTTAGAATCAGAGTAACCCAGGATTAGAGCATTGGAGCGCTGTAAAGAAATTATTGAGGTACCTTCACTGGACTAAAGATTACATGCTTGTGTACAAACGCACTGACAATCTAGAGGTAACAAGGTACTTAAATTTTTTTGGGTGTGTTGATTCATGAAAATCAACATCAGGTTATATCTTCATGTTTGCCAATGGAGCCATATCTTGGACGAGTACAAAGTAGTCTTTGACTGCTACTTCCACCATAGAGGCTGGGCTTGTTTCTTGTTTTGAGGCTATATCACATAGTGTATAGCTAAAGAGTTTCATATATGGGCTTAGACATTTAGATTCCATTTCTAGGTCATTGAGGATATATTAAGACAATTCAGCAGTTGTTTTTCTAGCTAAAAACAATAAGAGTAGTAGTCAAAGTAAACACATTGACATCAAGTTTTTATCTATAAGGGAACATGTTAAGGATAAGAAAGTAGTCATTGAACATGTTAGCTCTGAATTGATGATAGTTAATTCTTTAACAAAAGGCATGCCACTAGTGAAGTTCAAGGATGATGTTGTTAGAATGGGATTGAGTTCCATTATATAGTTTTTATTGAATGGACAATGTTATTTTCACGAAACTCTTATAATATTTTCTCATATTATGGTGCACATTATTAAATTTTGGAAATTTTGATTATTTTGGACCTGGAACAAACATAGGGTTTATTCATTAAGTAATGTTACCACATTCAGTTGATCCAGTTATAGTATACTGTAATACATGGAAGATAATACCCAACTACTAGAGGACCCATCACCATGATTCATATACTATACTTGGATCAGATTAGGATGTGATACCAAGTTAAACATGTGGACCAAGTGGGAGAATGTGAGAACCTTTCAGATTCTTGCTATAGTAATGGTCCAAACTTTATGCATTTAGTGGCTATTCAATTCCTAGTTTTATGGTAACTTTTATTATGGTTGATAGCAGCACATTCATATAAGTTATTTCTCTAGTTTTAGGTCCCTAAGCTTCTGTTCTCTTCTATTAACATAGAACATCATATTGGGAATCGAGAGCTTAGAAGAATTCAAAAAACATAGGTCTTCAAGAACAAACAGCAATGACAAGAGGTAATTTTGTTTTCTTTTGTATTTATTTTATTTTCTTATTCTAATATATATTATTGTTGAATATATGTTAGAATGTGCTTACACTTTATTGATGCGATAAGAGGAGAGCTTATTTCACTAGCTAAGCTTATATAGCAATTTCTCCATTTTAGTCTATCTATGGCTGAGGTTGGAAGACCGTGTATTATCAACGATTGTGATCTCTTAAGACAAAATACAACTTTTAATTAGAAAACTCTTAACTTTTAACATATTGTTGATATTGAAATCTGAAACTAGATTAGATGGCATATGCACCATGCCAATCTAATCCAATATATTTTTTACTCAAACTAATTTCACCTATGCATTTCTCTCACAACTTAGTCATCCAAATACCTAAAGGAGACATTTAATTTAGTTGTACCCTTTGGATGTTTGTATACAAAGATAATAAAATTAAAAAGCGATCTTTTTTTATAATTTTTTCAATTGAGGGTTAATTTTTTTACTGTTTTCAGTTTAGTAATTATTTTTAAAAATTAGTGTAAATTAGGTCAAAAAATTATTTTTGTTAATATGATTAATAAATGAATATTTGCATGTTGTTTGATAGACACGCTATATTAGTAAAACAACTTTTTGAGTTGATTTGTATAACTTTTTGAAATGTTAATCACTAAATTGAAAATTTTAAAAATTTTGACATTAAATTAGAAAATATTAAATATTAAGTACTTTTGTTATTGCAAAGAGATTCATGTGGTCTAAATTTGGAACGTAATAGCAATTATTTTTTCTCTTTTATCATTCTTTCATCAAATTTTTTAACTATCAGCACCTACATCATATTGCTTTCTCTCAACGTTTTTCAATTATAGTAAGTAATTTCAATAAATAATTATGTCAGTTTATCAAATTATATTTGGAATTTCATGAACTTCTATATCTGGAAAAAAAATGAAAAATTTTAGGTAATATACGGTAATTCATATTCTCATTATTCTTGGGATCAAATCGTCTGTGCCCATAATTCTGTATCAACTCTATTTGAGACGAGCCCTTCTACACATTTCTCTTAGTTCCACATACTTATGTTAATGAAATCATCTAGAACAGGATTAGCACAGGATTATGGATAGTGAGGATCTAGTTCCCTTAATCTTTTCCCTACACAACTGTTTAAGAAGTTTAGAACATAATGGTGCCTAGTTAATTAATTAACTCAAATTTGTCTTCTTTTCCTTTACTGTTTCAATTCAATCAAATCTCGACGAATTCTTTTAGGTACGTAATGGCAGAGAAAAACATAAAAGAGGAATGGAGTTACAGCTTCAAAAAGAGTAAGCGTTTCCTAGATAAGAAATTATGTATGGTAAAAACTGCTACTAGTAGTACTGCATATTTATTAATTAAAGACAGAGACAACAAGCAGCTTGATCTTGGAAGCTAATCAGGATCCACTGAGGCTCACTGTTCCCTTGAATACATAAAGGGAATCTCCATCTTCAACGCCGTGCCACCGGAGACTACGAGTGTCACGCATGATCCTCTGCTTGTGTATGAACAAGTAATCGTCTTGAGGAAGAATTTTTGTGCTCAAAAGAAGTTGCCTTAGCTCATTAACACAGGCTGAGTCCTTAATTTCCACTGGAATGCTTGCTGCATTGAGTAAAGAAGAAGTTTGCACCACTATGTGCAACTGAGATCCGGGAGGATCTTCCCTTGTACGACCCATTGCCTTAAGGAACACTATGATCTCAGAGAATTCTTTGATCCCATACTCTGTTAGATAGCGAGAATGATCTCTGAGTTCAATCCCAGAAAAGAAAAGTGACATTCTTTTAATTGGAGTGCCTTCAACAATATGAATCTTCTCTTTTAAACTACCAACAGTGTCTGTTGCATCCACTTGTATGACTATCTGCTTAGATGACAAAGTCACGACGACTTGGATCTCATTGTAATGATTTTTAAATGCAGGCGGTGTAAACATAGGCTTGATGGTTAGCTCGATCTTAGTACCTTCGGTGACAATGGGGTAGTCTTCCATGTCTAGCCCATCAAACAGCTCCCAACCAGACACAGCAAGAGTTTGAGCAGTTACAGGGATAGCAAGGAGTTGTTCTATCTTCGCCTTGATGTCAAGAACAGGTTCTTGCATACCAACTTCAAGGGGAAGTTCTTGTCCCCAAGCAATGACCGCGACTTGCATCTGTCTTTAAGATGGAATCTCAGTACCTTTCAAGTAGGTTTTAAGAGTAAAACAGGTTGTTCGAGGATCATAATAAGAAGAAAAAAGCAGTGCCATTTAAATGATTAACTTCATCATGCAGGCATTTTGTACAAAGTCCATAATCATGATTCATGTGTACACTACGCATACGATATATGTTGAGGCTAGCACAACAAATGCACCTCATTCTCCGTCGTTCCTTCTCTTTCCCACAACCACATTAGAACATGAGGTGTTTGGTTTCTTGTTTAACATAAACATGACCTTAGCATGCAGTAACAAACTTTGGGGACACAAAGGAGTGAAGGAATTTAGCTGGAGCTGGGAAATTATGACCATGTATCTATTTGCTAATTTGATATATATGATTTAAGATTATGCACCTTTTATATTTTTCGCTAACATGCCTTCATGAATTTAATTAGCTGTTACGATCATAGTTAATCACAATCATATTAACTTTTACATTGTAAAATGCAACTTTTATGTAATTATATAATACAAAATAAGCAATTCAAATTAATAATGAATATGATACGTTGGTCTGTGACACTCCAACTTTCTCTAATCACAATTTTTACAAATTGTTCCACAATTACACCATTAATTACTATCGGTACAGTATACCTCAATCCCTTAATTTAATATAATACCCCGGTACTACTTCAATACCTAGTCATCGACATAGAATATTTCTAAGACTCAGTATACACCTATTCTACAGGTAAGTACCTAACCACAACTCGCTCATATCTCAATTACTCATTAGTTAATCTAGGACCATTAAATATAGCCTATTCTAGGCAAGCCACCGATTCACAATTTTGGCAATCTAATCTTCAACCATTTTAAACCAATCTTTATATAATTTCATAAACGTGATTTATCTTACCGTAATATTCTTAACTATACACACACACAACTGAGAATTTATTTATCACCTTTTTCTCCAAATTGATAGTAAATACACATCATAACATGTAATAAAATATAAACACGAAATATTTTGTATCTTTTCAATTATTTATTTAATAAATAAAATTCTTAAAAATTCATACATTTCATAAATTCACATATTTAATTAGTAATCAATAATTTTATTAATTACAATTCAAAAAATGATTCACCACAAAATAATTTATTAATTCATAATTTTAAGGGCCATACACAATTATAAGGGTATATTTTAAGGTTATCCTTACCTGATTTTTGAACTTAATTATGTGATTGGTCCAATCTACTTCCTAATCCATCTTTCACACCTAGACATTATAAAATTCTATTAGACTTTATTTAAGGAAAAATTCAACCTAATTACCCTTAACGAACCAAAATTACTCCTTTCTTACCACTTTATTCTTAATTATTAAACTTTTGTTAATTTATCTTACCATCATAGTTATTAAAACAATACCTTTAACTATTAAAATTCCTATTATACCTATACATTCTTTTATTATTTTTAAAATATCCTTATAGGAATTAAATTCCAATTTTACCCTTAAATATTCATATTCCTATTTTGTCCCTACATTAATCTTAGAATTTTCGAAGTGCACAATTTTCTTCTTTTTCTTTTTTTTAAATGTCTTCTTTGTTTCTACTCTAACGTTACCTTCACCTCTCCTCCTTAACTCATTCTTTTCTCATTTTTCTAGACACTTTTCTCCATTTTTACTTTTTTCAATGACTTTATAATTGTTGTCATAAACAATCATAACATAATTCCAAATGGAAACTAACTTAGGATGATTGAAAATCACAAAAAAAAAGGAAAGGAATTTTTCTGGAAAATCTAACCTATATGAAGTTCTATGCCTTTCCAGGAGATTTTTGGAAAGTTAATCTCCACAATTTTCTCTCCAATCTAGTACAACATCAACAAAATGAGGAAATAAAGAAGAAAAAGTTTCATTTGCAGGACACAGATGGTGTTTGTGTACACTTGGCAACTAGAAATAAGGAGAAGACGAATAAGAGGAAGTCGTTTTCAATGATTTTCTCCCCAATTACTTGTTGCTTATACACACACACACACACACACCCATCTCTTTTTTTATGGGTTGGGTTGGGTTTTACTAAAGTTGGATTTTTTTGCGGGCTTTATATTTCTCCCCCTCTTAAAAAAATTATGTTCTCAAAACTAAATTATGTACCTGAGAATCCAAACAAATGAGGATACTAGCGTCAAGTTTTATCCTCTACTTCCTAAGTAGCCTTTCTTAGAGAATGATAATGACTCCACAAAACTCATGCCAACAAAATCTCCCATCTCCTTAATTTCCTAATCTGTTTAGCCAAAATCTCTAATGACTCCTCTTTATAAGTTATACCCTTTGTAACCTCGATATAATATAGCTAGGATCCCATTGATACCTTCTCAACATCGACATAAGGAGCACATCATGAATATGTGATAACTCAGGAGGTAAGGCTAATTTGTAAGCTAAAAGTCCTATACGCTATACAATGTTATATGGCCCAATATATATCAGACTTAAATTCCCTCTCCTACCAAACCTCAAAATCCCCCTAAGGTGATACTCAAAAAAATACCATATCTCCAACATCATACCCCATCTCCCGACAATGTTGATTGGTATAACTATTTTGTCAATCTTAAGCTACCATTAAGCATCACTTTACCACCTCTATTTTCTCCTAAGTGTCCTAAACCAACTTTTGTCCTTCCATCAATCTGGTACCCTCTATATCCCAACATATCGGATCTCTACATCGCTTGTCGTATAATTCCTCAAATGGTGTCATACCATTGATAGACTGATAATTATTATTATATAAAAACTCCATCAAAGGTAGATAACTATCTCAATCACCCTCAAAATTTAGCACATATGCTCTCACCATGTCCTCCAGTTTTTAAACTGTACACTCTAACTGTGCATCTGACTGAGGGTGAGTCCTTCAATTTAACCTATGCCCTAAAGCTATCTATCAACTCATCCGTAAGTGAGAAGTAAACTTCAAATCTTGATTTGATATAATAAATACTAAAACCCCGTGTAACCTGTAACATCTCATCCTCATGTTAAGGGTTAGAATTTAGATTTCAATAATGGAGAGAATAGCAATGTGAGAGTTAGAAAAATTTGCATTTCATGCTCAACAAAATATCAGCATACATATACGAGAATTTGAATCTTTTCACACATAAAAATAATTGTAAATGCACTCATTAACATTACAGGTATATTGAATAGCAATGGGATAGATTGGGAATTTTGGTTATAGTAAATGAGTAGAATGAAATGGAGTAGAAAGACTGGAAATAAAAAAATTTAAGTGTGGGACTTACTGAAGGAAAATACGTTGGAGAAGTTTATTGAGATTATATAGTATGGAATTTTAGGACATTTAGGTCAAAAGTTAGGGTCTTTAGAAGAAAAGATGCTCAGGAGAAAAGATGTATCGTCTATAAGGATGATTCATCTGTAAGGTTGTATCGCTGTAAAGATGCTTCGTTTGTGATGATGTCACATCGTCTGTGATAACGTCATATCGTCTGTAAAGACGCTTCGTCTGTGATGACATCATTCGTCTTATTCGTCTACTTTTTGCATTCATCTGCTAAACCTGAATTCGTCTGCCCTCTGCATTCGTTTGCTCTTCACATTTGTCTGCTATCCACATTCGTCTGCTTTCCGGCTTTGTCTGCTTTTTGACTTCGTCTGCTTTGCCATTTGCCTGCTTTTTGACTTTGTCTTCTTTGCCATTCGTCTTCTTTTTGACTTCACCTACTTTGTCATTCGTTTGCTTTTTGGCTTCGTCTACTTTGCCATTCGTCTGCTTTCTGCTTTTTCTATTTTTGCTTATATGACCGAAACTTTTTCTTCTGTACACTATTCATCTAATGCTATCGTCTGGTCCATTTTTGACCCTACAACCAATAGAATTTGTCTTCAATGTCTTCATAAAAGATTTAGATATTAAAGCCCACTTTCGAACCCTTCAAGAATGATATCAATCCGATATTCCTAGAGAGATTTATGCCAATTGTAAAACAGCATCTATATATTGTTCATAACCTTCTTCCTGTGGTTACTGTTCATTTTATATCTTCTGGTCCGAATTTGACTCTCTAGATGATAGAATTTGCCTTCAAGGTCTTCATAAAGGTTATAGACCTATAAGTCCTCTTTTAAACCATCTAACAATGACCTTGATCCAATACCTATGGAGAAAGTTATGCAAGTTTCCCCAAAAGAAAAGGGTTTAATATGATTAAGGACAGAACCTTGTTTGATTCTTTTAATCTTAACCTTGTCATCCGACCCCCAATTGGAGTGATTCTTGAACCATTGGATTCATAAGAAATTTTTCTACCTATCCATAAAGATTGGTAGCATTATAAATTGATTTGAGGAAGACTTATTGAATGAAAGTGAGGGGATCGGTTGAAACAATGAACTGGTGTTGTTTCATAGAACATACTTCGGTATTTTAATTATAGATGGATCTGAAGAATACCAAATTGAATAATTTTGGTGTTAATGGGAACATAAGACATAGGGGAACATGTATCGAGAAGAAAGTATTGCAAAATAACTTCAGTATCAAGGTCAGAAAGAACATGCAAAGTTGACCCGAAATGATGTTTTATGGAAAAATCTAGAAGTGATTTGATAGGTTGTAACTTGTGATTACAGTGGTTTTAGTGAGTTTTAAACTTAAGTACAAATCTTACTTAAGTGAGTTTTAATAAAAGGAAGTAGATAAGTGGCTAAGAATTGGATAGGTGTCCCAGCTTTAAAGTTGAGCTTTAATAACCTTGAAAGACAAGCTGTTGTCCTTATCCTTATCCTTCTTGAAACTTCTTTCTTTAGAGTTCCTCCAACACAGAGTTTTTCATCAAATATTCACCAAAGTTAAATCTTGCTTTTCTCTGCTTGTCATCACTTCCACTTTGATCTTTCTTTCTTCTATCCCAAGAAAAACCGAACCCCCTGTCAACTTTCAAGTTGATGTACGTGGTTGCACGAGGAACTAGGGTTCACGTGATCTGAAGATATTAGAGCTTTAAACAAGTAAGTTGTTTTGATTCTGTATTTTTGTATGAAATGAAGCATCCATTATGTTAGTTCACGATTAAATGGTTAATAACGGTGATATTCAATTTTGTTGGAAAATAAGTTAAGAGATTTTGAGTATGCTATATATATGATCTTCTTTGGATTTAATGATCAAAATGTTATAAGAGATTGTAGAAATGATTTTTGGAGTTGAAAGATCAATGAAAAAGTGCATGATGATGTTTAAAGCTGAGAAAGGAAGATTAAAGTGATAGCTTGAAGGAGAAAGTGAAGTGAATGCAAAGGATGAAAATGCAAAAAAATGAAAGTGCAGTAATGCAGAAAATGTGATGAATACGTAGTGAATGTTTCTACTTTTGATGATTATGAAAAATGATAGATTTTGATTGGGTTGTGATATGTTGAGCTGAAATGAAATAGTAATGAAGAGGAGATTTTATGAGTTAAACAGATAATTGATAGTGATACACATATATTCATATACATATATAGATACTTTGTTTCCTCTCCATTAAACACATACGGATTTATATTGGGAAAAATTAGTGGATGAGTTATTGACATCAAATTACCAAAGAATTGAGTTTGTGAGGCAGAGAAATGATGAGTGATTAAGTTATGAAATTGGTAAAGTACCCTGAGATTGTCATTAAGCATGCATTGTACATAGTCTATATAACTATTTGTGCATAAATGAGTTTTGTAATGTGTGTGAATGGTGTATTGCATAAATAAGATGTGCAGGATAAACGTCCGCATTTAGGCGTATCCAGAAGTGGAAGAAAATGCTATTTTGGAGCATACTGTGAGTAGACCGAGATGGTCTCACTTCTTTGTTTTCTTTGTTTAATTTTGTATTAATTGACTACTGGATGATGTTATGAATGATGTTATGAATGTGAACAATTGTATTGATTTCCGGACAGAAGGTCCGATGATTGTGATGACTGATATGGATATGGAAGTGCTACTTGTATGTGAATGAGATGAACTAAGTGTACATAACTTAATGATAAATGTTTTGAATGAGCATTTGCATATAAGTGAAAATGTGATTCTCAACTTAATGTTGAATGCCGGACTACGGTCCGATGATATGTGAATATGATTGAATGGGATTGTCACTGACGCATTTCATTTCATGAATGCATAAAACATAATGGCTGTTGTGACAAGAGTAACCACCAATCAGAGCTTAAAGTTCAACGAGTAAAAACAAGCTTCGAGCTCAAAAGTGAATCAGAGCCTTAGGCTCAACGTTTAATGAGCCCTGTATCCCCCAAGTAGATAAGGGATAGTTATCAATGATCCCTATATGATACAGTTTAGGCACTCAATCACAATAAAGTAACAAATAGAAAGTGAGTCTCATGTGCGCTGCATATGCATAATATGAATGATTAAGGGTATTGAATGTGAAGTATGAATTTAAATGTGAAGTGTGAAATTGAATGTGAAATGTGAATTATGTGTTATGTGAATGGGTGAGCTATCAATGATGGTCGCTTATTGTGTTCGCAAAACTTACCCAAAATTTGCAAATATTTTTCAGGATCAGAAGAATACCCCGTTAGGCCTGTTGACAATGGGTCCCTCTTCATATAGAGGGACGCCAATATTGAATCCAATATTGCGGCACCGATTTCGGTGCCGCATTAGTTGAAGAAATGTTAGAAGACAGCTGCTTCACGCGGTGGAGTGCCTATATAAGGCACTCCCCACTTCACAAAACACACAACAGCAAACAGAGAAGAAAATCAGAGCATTATTTTGCTCTGAAGTTAGGAAAAATTTTCCTAAAGGGTTGGTGAGTGACAAAATAGTGAGGTTAGTATTTTTAGGGTGGGAAATACCTTGTGAGCCACTATTTTGGTTTTATCTCTATATACCTACTATTTGTAATAGTGGAAGAAATATTCTGAGTTTTG
>JAOSBP010000006.1:23349786-23371007 GCA_027563825.1 Erythroxylum mucronatum | reverse complement strand
ATTATACAATCCATTTTGTCAATATTTACATTATATTACGTTAAAAACACCTTTTATAAGATCAATAAATCAAAACTCTGTAATTATTAAAATCCCAACATATCATACATCGTATTACAAGCAGTTACAAGTCATTAGTGAAAAGATAAATAGTTTACAATTTTACTTACTAAATAATATATCTCTTCAATCAGAAATTGAAATCTTGATAGATTCAGTATGTAGTGACAATCCGTTAGATCCTCTTAAAAATCACAATAATGAATTAATTGAAATTAGGTTAAAGAATCCTACGCAAGAAATAAACATACCTAATAATATACCCTATACACAACAAGATGTTAAAGAATTTGGATTAGAATGTGACGATTTATTAAGAAAAGGAATTATAAGTCCTAGTAAAAGTAAACATTCAGCCCCAACATTTTATGTAAACAATTCAGCCGAACAAAAACGAGGAAAAAGAAGGATGGTTATCAATTATAAAAAACTAAATGAAGCAACTATAGGTGATGCCTACAAATTACCTAGAAAGGATTTTATTATTAACAAATTAAAAGGACCTCTTTGGTTTGCCACATTAGATGCAAAATCAGGTTATTGGCAACTTCGATTACATGAGAACACTAAGGAATTAACAGCATTCAGTTGTCCACCTCAAAAGCATTATCAATGGAATGTACTACCATTTGGATTAAAACAAGCCCCTAGTATTTATCATAGATTTATGGACAAAAATCTAGAAGGATTCGACGAATTCACTTTTGTCTATATTGATGATATTATTAGTTTTTCAAACCAAACAAAGAATGATCATTATAAGAAGGTCCAACTAGTATTACAACGATGCAAGGATAAAGGATTAGTTCTAAGCAAACCAAAGGCAAGAATAGTGCAACAATCCATTGAATATCTTGGTATTGAATTTAATAAAGGATATTTAAAATTGCAACCTAACATATTACAAAAACTGAATTTATTTCCCAATCAATTGACTAACTGAAGACAAGTACAACAATTTTTAGGATTACTAAACTATATCTCCGATCAAGGATTTTTGAAAAACTTAGCTCAGGAAAGGAGAATTTTACAAAAGAAATGTAGTACTACAAAACAATGGCAATGGACACCTGAAGATACTTTGGCAGTCTGTAAGTTAAAAGAACTATGTACAAATCTTCCCTCTCTTTATCACTATCATGCTGATGATAAATTATTAGTACAGATTGATGCAAGTATGGATACATGGGCAGGATGCCTTTTGGCACAACCACCCAACAATAAGAAATATCTATTATGCAAATATATTAATGGAACATTCAATTAAGCAGAAGTGAAGTATCCAGTTCATGAAAAAGAGACACTTGCTTGTCTCAAAACATTGAGAAAGTGGCGTGCTGATTTATTACCGGTTGAATTTTTAATTCAAACGGATTCCAAGTATTTATGTGGATTCATAAGATACAACATTAGATCCAATTATAATCAAGGTCGTCTAATCAGATGGCAAATGAAATTATTACAATTTTCTTTTCAAATACAATATATCAAATCTACTAACAATTTTCTTGCAGATATCCTCACTCGAGAATGGAAATAATCGTCAAATAGTTAAGAGACAATTTAGCAATCAAGCAAGCAGAATTAGTCGAACTTCAGCAAAAAACCAGTGTAATTACCAAGGAAATCAACCAAATTGTATCTACCTTAGCCCATCTTGAAGAACAAGGTATACCTACACAGGAAGCCAACCCAACAACCATTCCACAGTCCACAACTCCTACTACCCCAGCAGTATCTACCACAACAATACCTACCAAAATTTTACCAATCCCTAAACATCATGAAAAGGATACCGAAGTCTATGTTATTTATAATGGACCAATGGCAGACATTTATGAAGAATGGCATCAAGCAGCAATCCATATCACCAGAAAGAAAGGCATCATACACAAAAGTTTCTCCACCAAAACCGAAGCAGAAAAGGCTCTAGCAGAATATCAAAATCCACCTCTTAGACCTCAATATAAAACAACATTAACCACTCCTGCAACCAGTTCAACCTCTCATATGTAGACATTAGGCAGAGTCCCAAGTTCAACTTCTATTGATTTAGAAAGAATTAATTCTCTACTTATGAAGGATACCATTAAAGAAGGAGCAAAACTCATAACCTCTGCAGCTTTCTATGATTGTTTCCAAGCGCTCAACGAATGGACAGAAGAAATGAAAGTATTCCAGTACTATCCACAAAACCGAGGTCGGTTTGGACCAAAGGCAATAGTACTTCCAGGAGCAGAACCACTAGCTACCTATCTACTATTTCAAAGTGGACTAATAGACACCATTTATCTACAAAGCATTAGTCTATTATCAGAATTTCCTATTGGATTCATCTAGGCAATCAAAGCATACAAGGATCGATTTGCTAAGGATCGAGAAATACATCAAATTCTACAGTAGTTATCCCATATTTGAGGTAAAGGAACCCGCACAAGAAGCAGCTGTCCTAGTACCCAAAATAGCATACATCCAAGTTGGAATTAGCAATGGCACTTGTCCACCAATAGAACAACCTTTAAAACATCCATTCAGTTGGGATTTAATCAATCAATTTAATCTCAATTGCATCGAAGGAGTATTCATCCAATGCCAAAGGATTACCAATGATTCACTTTTACGGATTAATTATAAAGGATTCAACAGCATCATTGTCTCAGTATACAAGACACCAATTACCAGCGAAGCATTTCACGTTTTGCAGACATTTATGGAACCATTTGTTCAATTATCAGGAATCTTTGAAGAACTCATGCATGGAAATTCGCAATTTGTAAACAGCTTAGAGAATGGGAATTACACTGCTGTCCTCTCTGTCTAATCTAAGAAAGTATAAAAGGCAAAGAGACCCTTGAAGCAGATACCGAAGCTCATATTATTGAAGAATAAAGAGGGCAAATGTGGTCAAAAGTAAGGAGGATACGATGTGACTCAAATCGTGTCTAGTCTGTAAAAATGTACAGTTTTATTCGCTTTACTTTTTCTTTTTTTTCTTTATATTGGATCACCGACGAATCTTTCCTTTGCTTTCTCTTTTAGTCATGTCTGTCTTTGTCTTTAGTCTTTAGTCTTTTTTCTCTTTCGCTCGCTATATAAGGAGCTTGAGAACATGAAGATGTTATGAACTACTTAGAATAAAAACTTCGTTTGTTCTCCAATCTCCCTTTGCAAATTAGCCTTCAGTGCAGCTCGGGAATATTCTTTTTAGCTTCATCATTCATCACTCAGTTTTATTTACAACATTTATGTATTTTCAGTCTCTTCACCTTCAGATCAAGCATGGCTAATCAATATACATATTTTGAACACAAGCGCACACTTAAGCAATTAATCACTCGCACCTATCACCGAGAAGCACTACTAAATGAAAATGTCAACATGTTTGCCGCAAAAAATAGACGAGCACATTCCATTTATGAAGCAGCACCTCCAGAAGAAGTAGAACTCAGAAACACAGCTAAAACCATAATGGAAGAAACAACAAAAGCTATAGAATTAGTTTATGAAATAAAGGAACTCATTGTACAATCTAGGAACTCTTACAAGAATCTTATTTCTCAACTTATTTGTTAATGTATTTTGATCTAATCAGACATCTGAAGCAAATAATAAATCTTTATTTAACAATGGAACAAGAACAACGGTCTTATATTCAGGTTTATAAAAATGCCATTAACGAAGCTAGACAAAATCATCATTTCTAGTTATTTTTGGAAGCACAAGCATTTTTAGCTCACACCCAATATGTTTATCAGTCTATCAAGCAAGATAGGAAAGACGTAGAAGAAAAAATGAAATCTCTAACAAGTTAATCATAATTAACAATGGTTTTATTTTATTTTATCAATTATTGCATGAATTATTTGATTCAGCTGCTTCAATATTATCTCTGTTTACTTTA
The DNA here is from genome assembly GCA_027563825.1 of Erythroxylum mucronatum. NCBI lineage: Eukaryota > Viridiplantae > Streptophyta > Magnoliopsida > Malpighiales > Erythroxylaceae > Erythroxylum > Erythroxylum mucronatum. The sequence goes on along the minus strand of JAOSBP010000006.1, from coordinate 23,367,046 downwards.
TTTACAGCCTTTTTTGTTATTTTTACAATTAAGCATGACCTATGTTCACTCTTTAGATTTCGATTATTATTTTCATATCTGTCAACACTATTTAACGATCTGTTTTGATTACTTATGGAGAAAAATATTTAACTTAGAAATAGTAAATTATATTATCCTTTTGAGTATTCAGGACAATATAGAATATTATATATACGATTCAAATTCTGATACCGAAAACAAATCAGATAACGACGACTAAGAAGAATCATATGTAGAATTTTATAATTCTGAATCAGAAGTAGATATCAATAATAGCGAAATAAATATAGACAACCCTTTTGACTATTTGGAAGACGAATATTATACATTAAATATAGGTGAATACTAACTGTCCTATTTGTTTTTTCATTAGAGAACAATTAATTAATACAGAAGATATTATAGAAACAATAAATGATAAAATTTCTTATTATGAAGAACGACTCAACTATTTAAAATTTACGAGTATTAATAGACAAGCGTTTAGACCTTATTATCAGGCTATAGATGTATTTAGGCAATTACTTTTATTCTATACGACTTTATTGACTTTTTTAGAAACTAGTTACGATAGACATTCTGAATATCATGATAGAATCTAATATGTCTTCTTCAGCAATACTCGATGTAGACACATTAGAATTATCTGAAGCATTAGGAACCTTTCAAGTCAATACTTTAATAGCTAACGATAAGAAAAAACAAATAGCAAAAACTCAGCTAAACCTTAAAACTGGACAAGATATTCATAAATAATCAATTTTTAGAAACTTACTTACTAGAGAAAATATTATTTATTTTGGAAAAATGATTTATGAAACACCCGTTCGAATTGATCAATGTAATAGACAATTACGTATTAATTTAATTGATCAAGAACAAATTACTAAACAATTATTACAAATTTCGAAAAAAAGAAGAATAAAGATAGGATACATCCATCTCTCAACTATACAAATTTTATTGAAATCAACTTTTAAGAAGGAATTGATTCACCCATTAGGATGACTATTTTAGATGAACAAATGACCGATCTTAATAATCAAATATTAGGAATAATGAACGGTAATTTAGCTTATGGAAAAATAAAATTCAATACAAGGTTAAAATTAGGAATTCCACTTATCTCTCAAGAGTTAAATAGAACTATAACAATAGCGTATAAATTCTATAAAGAAAATCTTATGACAGAAGGACAATACCCATTTTCTATAACTTATCATATCAGTTATGCTTTAACCAACTCACACCATAGCATTGAATTCAAAAATATAGAGCAAATCTATCTGGACCAATTATTTACCGAGGTAGCAAAAGTAGGAATCAAATTTCAACAAAAACTGACGCCTCTACCAGCTATCCAATATCCTATTCTATCCCAACCTAATATAACTAGAAGACATTCTTTTTCTCAAGTACCATCATTACTTAATCCACCATTACTTAGATCAAACTCTTTTTGTATCCCTCGATCTCTTCAAGAACCTGAAAATCAATCAAGTATTAAAATAACTCAACCTTCTACTGAATACAATCAAAGACAATTAGATACTATTCAAAATAAAGTTTCCGCTATTTCAAAATATATACATGAAAAATTATGAGTACTATCACAGAACAAATTGCTGAGGTAGTAGATCAATAGAATCAGTTAGAAATCAAAATAGATCAATGCATACAAATTCAATCAGATATAGAACAAGAATTAAGAAAATTAAAAAACACTCTTGAAAATTTTGTTGAAAATGAAAGGGACCGCAAAGTGGTACCAGTGCCGGCCCTGGGTTGCCCAGGTCCACTATAAGAGGGCCCCCCATTTTAACAGCCCTCTCTAGACTTTAAGAAGTGATGTACAGTGCAATCTAAGAAGTGATGCACAGTGCTTATAACGTTAATGACTTTAACGTTAACGAATTATTTGCAAATGAATTTAATTTAGATTTAAAAGTCAACATAAATAAATTAGTATTAAGACCAATTAAAAGTAATGCACATAGATATATCTCTTACCATAAAACAACAACAACAAATGACTTTAACGTTAATGTATACTTATAAAGTTAAAGTCATTTATTATAAGCTAAAGTTATAACAATTTTTTTGAGGTAAAGGTAATTTTGTGGTCCTCATGCTTATAAATGGTCTTGAAATATTTAAGTATACTTTTACCTTCTAATTTCTTTATTTTCATCAATATATGTATTTAAAGTACTCCAACTCAAAAATTAGCAGCAAAATTTTTTACTATTCTGTCTTCTGAGTTCTAAGTATAATTTAAAGGTAAAGTTTCTGAATTTTTAATATATTTTTACTCTTTGTTTTTATTTTTAATATTAGATATTAAATTTTACTATTTATTTTTTTTCCTGTATGACAGATATAATATCATTTATATATCTTTGTGATATATTGTGAAGTTGTTGGAGCTTGGTTGTGTCTGCATACTTCTTCCAGTTCCATACATATGCTTTTGTTTTTTTCTTTCTAATCCAACTATGTTATAATTAGTTTATATTATGTTGCCTAAAAAGCATTTGTCTGGAAATGAAAAAAGAAAAAAAAGAATACAAGTAGCACAGTTAATAATTGAGGCCTTTTTTTAAAATTTCGCCTGGGGCTTATAAAACTATATGAACGACCTTGTCAACTTCATTTATATCTTTGACACAACATTAGATTGTTGAGATTAATAGTAATAAGAATGGTTGTTACATTTCAATATACCTGCATACATTAAGCCTTTGAGCATTTACTGTATTAATTCAGTAAACTGTTAAGCCTATAAATATAGCTGTGCGTTCAAATGATCATTTCAATAGAAATCGTTGAGCTCTTCCACTATCTCTGATATTTAGTGTCTGCTGATTGAGCATTTTTGAGTCTAAGCCTGTCTCGTATCCAACAGAGATGTGGTAAGAAAAACAATCTACAACAACTTTTAATCTTGTTGGAAGATCAGAGAAACTGTACCTTGCAAGTTGAAAAATATTATGAGAAAAATTAAACCAACAACAGCAAACACTACTTGCTCCATCGGAAATTATAAGATATGTATCATGTCTGGTACGATATAAAAGTTTTGAATTGTGATTACTGTAGCCAAACAAGGTGGCATCATTTAATGTTGGGGATTAATAAATTAAAGATGACCATGCATTCACGAAAAATGCGGATCATTTGTCATCTTATGCTTATCTGTTTATGATTATTGTTGCAGAAGGCATGCAGCCAGATTGCGTATGAAATAAAAATCAGTAACTCCACTTCTCCTTCTATTTGTAAACGATTAGTTATCAGTTCAACGAAAAATATCGAATATTTCTAGTTCCCCAATATTCTGAACACACACTTGCGTGTTTTGCTGTTAAATTAGCATTTATTTTCCTTGTCATGTACTCATGAGATGCGATAGGTGTGTTAATGAGTTGGAGATTCGGTGGGAGACGAGACATTGAGAAGCATCGCTGAGATAGTTGTTTAGATCTGAATCAAAATCACGTTGTTGAGATTCCTTTTGTCTCCTTCTTTCTTTGATATATATATATTCCAATGCTAATGGAAAGCAAGCAAATTACAAAGGAAAATCTTCCATATTCAACACGCCAGGCTCTTCTATCTTGAGGAAGGAAATGGCAGGTTCCTCTAGCAATCGAAAATTTTATGATCACCATTCTCGGTCCAACAGCTTGCCCTCTAGCTCACATCCCCTGATCACACAACTTGACGACCATTTGTGTAGAGTGAAGGCTTCTCAGGCTACATCAGCCTCAGTATCATCACAATCAATAGGCCAGAAGCTAAATGGTCTTCAGGATTTGTATGAATGTGTTGACAAGTTCTTGCAGCTGCCACTAACTCAACAAGTACTTGCTCATGCCCATAAGGAGAAATGGGTTGATGAGCTCTTGGATGGATCGCTTAGCGTGTTGGAAGCGTGCACCACTGCAAAGGATTCACTCTTGCATACGAAGGAAAATGCACGAGAACTTCAATCCATTTTACGCAGAAGAGCTGGTTGTTTCGAAGTCTGCCGCAACAGTGAGCTCCAGAAATATTTGGTTTCAAGAAAGGTTGTGAAGAAAGCCATCAAAAAGGCGTTGAAGGATATTCAAAACAAATGCAGCTCCTCTACTTCACATGGAGAAGATGAAACCAGAGTCATTATGAGCTTGTTAAAAGAGGTTGAAGCCGTCACTCTAGAAGTGTTCGAGTCCTTGCTATCTTTCATATCTGGACCAAAGGCGAAAGCTACTGGTTGGTCATTAGTCTCCAAGCTGGTGTATCAAAAAAGAGTGGCATGCACGAAAGAAGAAATCAATCATGGAAATGAATTCTCAAAGGTGGACTCTTCATTGCTTGGTCTCATCCTCGACAGTACAGGCAATTCTGATAAGTTTGTTCACATCATCAAAAATCTGCAAAGTCAGTTAGATGATCTGGACTCGTCCTTTCAGGATCTTGAAAATGGGCTTCACTGCCTTTTCAGGCAATTGATCAAGTCCAGAGTCGCTCTTCTCAACATTCTCAACCCCTAAACCAAAAATTTTTGTTGTAAAGTCATGTTTTAACTTTTAAGTGTATATTCCTGCAATACACATGATTCTGAGTTGATATGATGTTTTTGACAACAATATTCACCGTCTTTTCTCTTGCGTACTTAGATGGCATGCTTTGTTTAATTTGCATTCTGTGGCCATGGAACCCAAGTTCTACAAGTACAATCGTCCATGCACGAGAACACTAAATGAAATTAAAATGTCCACTAGTCAAGAAGCTGAATTCCTCTATCATTTAATGTCAAAGTATGCTTGCTGTCTTATGCATGGCTCTTATGTTCTGCTCTATCCTCCGCTTAGGTTGGGAGAGTTTTAGAAGGACGACAGCCGATTTCATCCTAGTGGTGAGTAGTTCTAGATTGGTTGCCTTTGTCTAAAAAAAATCAATTGAAAAGAACAATTAATCAATTCGCCATAGACTATCTAAATTTATATAATCACATTAATTAAGAAATTGAAGGAGTCAAATTTTCAGTAAATTCTTCAAGATTGCTTCCAAGATTATTTTCTGATAAGTACCGGTAAACATTTTCCAAACATATGAAATGATTCTTCCCGCGTTCCAAAAATTCATGTACATACGATTGCAGTGACAAATGTCAATGGCTAGCTAATCCGATGTATGTATTAAACCAAATAAGATGAGGTTCATATGATAAACTCCAATCTTCTATGTTTGATCTAGCAAGTGGAAGATGGAATTATTCAATACGATGTCCAGCTCTCACATTGATTATTTTAGTACACAATACCAACTTTTGTATGAAAACTAGCATGAATTTTCACCATAAACCTTTTGGTGAAAATTCATGCTAGTTTTCTGCTAATTGATATCATCTTTAGTTGCTTTCTTAAAAAGTTGTTTAATTTTTTTTTTACTCTTGATAACCTCTCAAATCAACTTAATATGATATTATTTCTAAAAAGTTATAGACAAAATTTCCAATAATGTTCGACAATGACTATAAAATGGAAACATAAAATTCTTAGCTCTCTTATTCGGGTTCAATATCAGATCTTGATATCTCTTATGAAATGTAAATCTTTATCTTAACTTTTCATAATTTCTTAAATTACATCATCCAATTTTCCCATCAAAAGTTATACAGAAAACATAAAAAACTGATTAATTTTGATTATGCATAAGGCTCACTCATTACATCACAATTTATTTATCATAACCTTATCAAGAAATAAAAATAAATCTCAAATCATTTCATAGGCATCAAACAATTTCCCCCCACTTTAATTTTATTAATACTTCAAAATATTAAAACTAAAGATAATACACCATTATCACTTATGCAGTAATATAAAAAAAAAAAAGTTTCGAGGGTCTCATATTGTCCTCCTTTTAAAATAAAATTAGTCCTAAAACCTTAATTGGCCCAGAATTTCAATGGTTATCATTTAAAAGTCCTAACATACACTACTCATAAAGAAACAACAAAGCATGAATCACTTGCCTTGTTTTGGTCTAACATATATAGGACAACATATCATGAATTGAAAGACAATTCTACTAAGTAAATTGAATAGCTAAATAACTCAATTATACTACCTTTAGTTATCTCACCATACCCTAAGATCTTATCTTATTTTAGGCCTAAGCTTTTATACTACTATGGCACGCTAAAATTTTAAGGTTGTGATTTCTATGATTCGATAGAATTTAACACTTTATAAACATTTTTTAACATTATTTAATTAGATTGATATTGAATGTTTAGAACGTGTAGGCTGAATTAATTTCGGTCACAGCACTTATAAAAGAAGAAAATTTTTGATGAAAAAGCATGTTGGATAAGTTTGTTGTCACTACTTGGCATTATTTAATTTTGTGAGCATATATAAAGATATTAAAATTATTTAATTAGATTGAGGTGATTCAAGTGGCTATATAAAGATAATAAAATTATCTAAAATTCATAAGGACACTTAGGATGATGTAGACATATAGGTCCACTATTATACCCTAGATGTAGACCAATGTTAAGCATCAGGAAATAACGATTGACCAATGTCTCATACTGGTAAAAATTGCTTTTTAAATTAGTTTTGATGATAGTAGTTATTATTTGTATAGGAAGCAAAAGATTTAAAGGACAAATTAGAAGGGAAGAAAAATAAGCCCTTTATAATTCATTAGTAGTCAAAGGGTTTGAGTAGTATTTGAACAATTTCAAAGTACATTAAAAGGGATTTAAGGTAGCTTTCATATGAAAGCTAGTAGCATATGCCAACTGAGACCTCCTAGGTTTATTATTTTGTTAATTGTGCATATTAATTGCTTTGTTAGGTATTGGTTAACTGTTCATATCATTTTGGATATATTGGCAGAGAAAAATAATTTGTGGTATTTAACAAAGTTAGGTTTTCAATAAATTGTTAATTTTAAGTGTTTGATTTTATGTAAATTGTGCGTATTTTTCATATTTATACACATAAGAGATTGATAGGCATGTAACTTGTGATTTAGGGTGTCGGTAAACTCTTATGACTACCTTAAAGTTTGACTATGGGTGCATTTCTATAGTTAAGTATCTCATATACATGATACGTGTATTGAATGATGTTATATATATGATTTTAGACCCTAAAAAGGTAGTGTTTTTGTATGTGTGTGACTTGTGTTGACAAGTATAATTGGTCTGGGCCTATTAGTCATTGCCAAATTAGGCCAAATACCAATATTTTGGCTAGCCTATATCATAATAAGGGACATACTCAGGGTAAATTAGCCGATACCTATCTTAGGCTTATATAGAGCTTTTGTGTTAGTTAGCACTACATAATTTAATTTTTTATGATTATTCTAAAATATTACCTTAGCTTGACTTTTTTTCTTGAGAAGTACTTTTTGGAGAAGTTAATTATGCCGTGAGGCACAGTTGTTGATATTTGTAGCATATAGAATAAAAGAGGTGTAACTTTATATTTATTTTATTATAATTTTTACCTAGTTGTTATGTACTAGTCAGCTTTGTGTATTTTCAAGAATTAGAGTGTACAAAAAAAGAATGGGGACCTAAATGGGATTTGAGTACGATTTTATAGAGCTAGATCTAAGGAAGTTTTTTAGATAAAGCGAGAAACATTTTCATTAGTTTATTCTTATTGAATTATATGAGTTTAGCATGTTGCAAGCATTAACCCAAGGTAAGGTTTAAGAGATTTGGCCTTACTGATAGGTGCTTAATTGATTATTTAATTATTTCATAACACATAGCGATTAAGGACAATAAACTACTTAAGATACCCACTTTGACTCATATGTGATTTTAGGCACAATTCGAAAGCAAAGAAGTTATAGTGAGTCGAAAGCACGATACTTGGGCCATTTTTTGAAGATTAATTTTCACTTGTCTTTATGGAGCAAGAAGAAGAAATTTATAAGGCAAAAAGAAGATAAGACAAATAGAAATAAAACCGTTTATTTACAAACCCATTGCTAGAATTTCAATATAATTTGTAATTGTTATGTTGAAATTCATGTACAACGACTAATGATTCGTAATCATTAGGCATAACATAACCTAGGTTGAACTTAGGGATAACATAACTTATGTTAAATGACACATCGTATGTGGTTATTGCCTTGATTAATCAGTTTTCCTAATTCGTAATGCTACTGCCTAACTAAATCTAGAGATAGTATCTTAGGTTATTTAATGGTTAGGTTTAATTAATGATTGTATCTTGATTAAACACTACCTAAGGGAAAACCTATATTAGTTATTAACCCACGATTAATAGTTTATAGGAGAGGTTAGAGAACAACAAATTAATAAAATATGTTTAATTAGGGTGAGGCCGAGACTGAACTAAAGAACTGGGTTCTTACCGAATTCTCCACTTTTATCATTTTTCGCATGTTTTCTTTAATTTATTTTTATTAGTCTAGTTTCATTTTATTTTTTTGTTTGAAAAATCCAAACCCCCACTAAACCTAAACATCGATTATTTTCATTTCATAAACTTTGCACACACTCTCTGTGGGATCGACTTAGACTCACCACTGCTATAGTAATAGTCTATTTATCTTATTTTGACTAGCTTTATGACGCGCTGTCAATTTTGTCATCGTTTCTGGGGAACGCGGTGTTTTAGTTTTTGTTTGTGATTTTAGTTGGTGATTTGTATGTATTTGTTCGTAATTGGTTTCTTTTCAGTTATTTCGTGATCCTTTCTTTATTTTGTTTTGTGTTTATGATTTATTAAATAAAATTTTTAAAAAATTAGATATGGACGGAAGTAATTTCTTTTATAACACATATTCTCAATCCTATAGTAATGTTTGGATTGATTAACCTAACTTTTGTTATAGATGGGATAATGATCAGAATTACTTCCATAATAGTTTGCAGAACACACAGCAATTCTCGTGTAGACCAGAAGCTTCTTTTCTAAACTCAGGTACATCTCTGGAAGAATTGATGAATGTTGTGATTGCTAACAATCTCCGATTTCAACGAAACCTACAACAGCAATTGCAACAATTCCAGCAGGAAATGAGGCATATAACGTCTAGAAACCAGAACATGGCAAGCCAAATATATGAGATGGCAGCGAGGATCGACTACCTAGAATCACAAATGGAAGAGGAACAACCATATTATCCTGAGGTATACCCAATGGAAGTTAGTGCAAAAATCTTACAGAGTGATGAGGAGCTTAAGAATTTTGAGAGAATTACTCAAGACGTTGCTTGTGTCGAAGAAGTTGAGGAGGAGCTCGAGGCAGAAAAATCTATATCTTTTAGTTCGAAGGTAAATACTAAGTTCCATTTTGTTGTTGACAATGACTCTTTACTTTTACTTACCAAGTTAGAGGAATTAAATGAGGAAGAAAAAGGTGAAGAGACATTTGAGATCTTTTCAGAGTGTATAAACTCAGTCGTGATTGAGAATCTAAGGATAGGGAAAATGCTAAATGGGGATGATGATTAACTAAGGCCCTATCCAGAACAACCTCATGTGGAAGTGACGCTAACTGTAATAATTGAAGATCACAATTTTCTCACGTGAGGGGAAAAAGGAGTTGAGCCAGAGATTCTAAACAAAAAGGCGCTTTTTGGGAGGCAACTCAAGGGAAGTAAATTTCTTTGCTTTAAAATTTTTGCATTTATTTTTTTATGCATGTGTGTTTCTTTGTTGGTTTATTTTTGCTTATTCTTAAGTTTCAATCAAAATGAGAGAAAGAATAAAACAAACACATAAACATTTTCTCATTTTCTATTGCTTCTAGGATTATATAGTCATGATTAGAGAATGAGTTGACTAGAGAATTTCATGGCAACTTTAGCATATATTTTTACTTTTGTGATTGGTCGATAAGCATTATCTTTAGAAGGATAGTGACTAGTGGTAGACAAAAACGATGAGATTTTGAGCCTTATTAGACTGAAACATTCATATCAGTCTCATTGTCTTTTGATAATGTGTGACATTCATAACATGTATATCCTAATTTTGCCTTAAATTTCTATTCGAGACAACTTTTTTATCACATGCATTAACATAGATATAATTAGGCATTCTTTGTTTTTCATAAACTACATTAGCCAAATAACTTATCCCATTGACATGATTTTTCTCTTGATAAACTCCTATGAGCTTTATACTTTTTCTTTGCATACTAACCACATTACATGCTTTATACTTACCCAAATGTCCTACCCAAGCTATAAAGCTAGTGGAACCTTTGTGATTGGTGAGTTTGTAGATGTACAAAAGTGTAAGTGTGGGGAGTGCACATATGTGTGGGTTGATCAATGTTGGGATGTTTTGTTATATCTTATCATTGAAATTCCCATGTTGTAGTTTATTTTAATTTTTATAAGGAAAAGGAAGAAAGAAAAGAGAAAAGCAAAAGGAAAAAAAAAGAAAAAGAGAAAATAAAATGAAATGAAAAAAAGAAAGAAGGAAAGAAAAAGATGAAAAAATTGTTTAAATAAATTTATCAAGGAAGATGTACATATGAGTTTGCAAAGTTATTAATAATTAATGCATCTTCCTAGAGTTGTAATGGATGTGTTATTTGAGTATGCTAAATATGAGGTAGATGTTGGCTTGGGAGGTTCGCTCTAGCGATTCAATATATTGTTGGCATAAATTATATGAGTGATTCCTTCGAATTGGTATATACTTCATATGGTTTGTATGTATCAGCTGAATGAGGTTGCAAATTATAAATGTTGTATTTGTCACAACTGACAGTACCCAAATTTTTATGAGTGTTTCTTTGCTCCACTTGCTTAATGGCTTTCATGGTACTTGACCCAAATACATCTCACCTTACCTTTGCCCACAGTACAACCTTGAAAAGTCCTTTGATTCATAATTTTGCATGTGAATTTTAGTAGTGGAGAAATGAAACGATATGCAAAGTTGTGGATTGTCATGATCACGAATGGTGTTGAATATACCCGTGGATATATTTTAGTTAAACACATTTTCCGAGTCTACCATTAGATTGCTCAGTTTTTGAAGATATTGAATGTTGATTGATCATGAGTAAAAGCTTGGAGTGTGGATTTCTTACTACGATTTTTGAAAGTCATTTATCTTTATTTATGATTATGTATTCTTGGAACATATGAGAAATGAGTAAATATTTTGGGTCGATGAGCTTAAATTTAATGTTTTGCCCGAGGATGACCAAAAGCTAAGTGTGGGGAAAATTGATAGGTGCTTAATTGATTATGAAATTATTCCATAACACTTAGCGATTATTGATATGAAAATGCTTAGGATACTCACTTTAATTCATATTTCATTTTAATTACAATTTGGAAGCAAAGAAATTAAAGTAGGTCAAAAGCACAACAATTGCACCATTTTTTTGAATGCTAATACTCACTTGTCTTCATGGAGCAAGAAGAAGACATCAAAATTCTAAGAAAGGAGATATATGTTGAAAATACAAAGAAGATGAAGGTTGAGATGGGACAGCCCCATGCACGTGAATTTAATGATGACCAATATGGCAGTGCATAAGCCAGCAGTTGGAAGAGAAGCAAAACGACAGTGAAGCATGAAGAAAACATGTAGCTCTAAGATGTCCAACATCTGCGTAAAAAAATGCAAACCATGTCGGCGTTTCACACAAACAAAAACACAGACAAGAAAGGTGTTTTGAGAGTAAATGTCTGCAAGGCTTTTATAACATGTACAGTAGCTTGGGCCAAAAGTTTAATTGTCATATCAAACACAATAGCGTGGTTGGTAGAGAGTAGCGTGAAACAGAAGAGAGGGAGGCGCAATGAAGAGAGGCGAAGGGGATTTCGGCTAGGGACATTGAATGGGAGTTGAAGCATTTTTTCAGAAGAGACCCATAGAGGGCTAGACATCCCGACACCAGTTCAAAGGTGACATCAATACCAACGACCTAGGTTAAGTATATTTCACTATTTTTCTTGTTTGAAAAATCCAAACTATTAATCTTGGGTTAATAATTAACCTAAGCATCGATTAATTTCATTTCATAAACTTTACACACACACTCTATGGGATCGACCTAGACTCACCACTGCTATAGTAGTAGTCTAGTTATTTTATTTTAACTAGCGTTACGACGAGCTGTCATTTGCAATAGATTTTCACAAAGTGTCTTTCTCTTAAATTTGAAATTGAAGCCAAGGATTATAGAAGCAAAGACCATATAGCTTTCCTGAATAAAGTGTATTGATGCATAGATTTCTTGATCACTAACTTCCACCTCTTTAATAAGCTAAACAATTCTCCCATATAGTTGATGGTTTGATATAAAGTTCTAGTAAGGACCTAACTTCTCAATTTATTCATATTCTCTTACCTTATCTTGGTTTATAAAAGACCCAATAACACGGTTTTTTTTATAGAGACAAAATCTCTTGAAGTTTGAAGCTTTTTAGGGTAGTTTAATCCACTCACATTCTAGATTATAATCATCATTTGAGGTGATTTTTACCTTTGAAGCTCTTTCTTTGATTGCTCCTTTTAGATTTTCTTCTTTTAACACTATAAAACTCCTCTTCAATGGTTTCATTTACATTATTCTTAGTCTAGTTTGTTGCAAATTCACCAGGTTGAGGGGTGTTAAGTGTATTTTCAACCACAATGAAATCTTTGTTTTCTTCTTTTCCATTATCCATTTCCTCCTTCTCTAATTCATTAAGTTGTTATCCTTAGGGGGCTTTGTAACTCTTCACTTAAAAGTCAACTACATCACTTCTAAATGAATTCAACATTTGTTCCTAAGCCTCAGTCAATGCTTCCTCTTCCACTAACTCATCTAATTCCATCAGCTCGCTATAGTCCCCTCTATTGATGGTTTTACTCTAAGTTTCCATTGCTTACCTTAGACCCTGAGGGATAATTGCCACTGGTAGGAAACCATTATAGAATCCTCAAAGTTTATGTTGTTTTCTCTTGATTACATAACGGGGATAAAGTTTAGAAGCTCTTTGGACATGTCAATGTTTATACAAAGCCTCGTTAAACAAATTTTCCTTCTCCTCATTATGATTTTGTCCATGCATAAGGGTTTCCTTATGAAACTCACAAGTATACCTATACGTCTTGTAGTTTAGTACTTCAAGGGATGTTATGTATGTTAACCCATAAAGTGTTAGATTTTTGCTTGATCTTATCCAATTTGATGTCGACTACCAAGATTGGAGAAAAATAGGCAGTTGCGAGAGGTGCCAAGACCCTTCTTTAACCACCCTTAGTGCTTGAGCTTGAGAGGAAAAGGTAAACAATACAAGATTTCTTCTAAAAGGTGCACCTCCACTAGTCCTATATTCCTCTATTGTTTCTGCACCTAGTTAGAGATAACCAGAAAAGGAGGTCAAAGTCCCAAAAAGAATCTAACTAGTGAGGATTCCTAGTTGACACCTCCTACTTTGAGCACCTCTAGTTTTGGAGTTATTATTGTGTGATCCTCCTCTTCTTAAGAGGGTAATAATGCAAAGTAAGGTTCCTTTGATAGCCTAGGACCTATTTCTACCTTCTACATGTCACATGGCTCGAGGATGATGGGTCTTGCTCAATCCTATTTGGGGAGTTTTCTAAATTTACAACAGGATACAAGGTCAGGAACTAGAAGATAGCGGTGGAAAATCACAAGCTAGGGGGAGGATGAGCTAGACCAGGGTTACATACCTTTATGCTTTTAAGGGGAAGGAACCAACTTTTGACAAAGGTAACTTTAAAAAGGCGTTTCCAAAAATAGAAATAAAAGGCTTAGGTAGGAATAGAAAAAGCTAAAGGACCAAAATACCCCAAATAGCTCTAGTAGGAATGAGTGAAGGGAAGGAGGGATGAAGAATAAGTTAAAGGCAAGGGAAGGTCAAAAATAAAGGCAAGAGAAATTCAACAAACCAATGAGGGGAAAAATAAGCAGGAACACAATAAGATCAGCCCATCGTAAAGCCATTTTCAGTGGGGAAAAGTTTAGAGTGAGAGAAAAGAGAGAGCTTAGTTTTGGCTACATCTTTAATTGCTGATTGTTTTGAATCAGAACTTTCTTCATTGCATTAAGTTGCATTCTGTAAACACTAAATGGAATGACATGAGCAAGAAAGCAATTAAAATAATAAAGACATATTGAAAGATGGAGGAGATGGAAGTAGTTGAGACTGAGAGAAGAGTTATATGGTTGACTTTGTTGGTGAGACTAACATGTAAGGCATTTTTGTCCTTAGGGAAAATTTTGTCAATGTTTCATAAAATTGGACAACATTAATTGCAATTTTGGTTTTTAAATAAATTATTGGTTAAGTTACATCATTTGATCTAGATAAAGATATTAAAGTGGCCTAATAATTGATCTAGATTAATAGGTCGAAGTCCGGATGAAAAATAGGTCCCAATTAGTAGGGACCAAGTCCATATCGGCTTTGTGATGGGGAAGCCCAATATGAAAGTTATATAAAGTAAGGTCTCCTGCAGTTACTCAAGAAGCTGATCCACGAGCATAAGGTTCCTGACTCGCTAAGGAAGCTCGGGATTTGAGAAAACTGTAGAAAGGTCTTGCCCGTAAGCCGGTGAGCACTTTCCGCTAAAGGCCCTGAGAGATTCGGAGTCGTTTGGAGCTCAAAATCGACATCGGAATCAGAGATAGAACCGAAATTTAGGTATTTCGCATTACTTTCATTTCTGATCCTTTCATGTGGATCTGGGATACGTAATAAAACTCCCGCTACGTACTAACACTAACAACGTAAATGAGAGAATGAGAGAGAAGACGCTCTTAACCAAGAAGAAGAAGGTGAATTGGTATTACGCCGATCGCCTAGGGATCTTGAACATGTTTGCATTGATCCACTTCTCATCTGCTATTTGCCACACCATACATGACATTCAGTTTCTAGAAAGTACACCCCATTTCCTCTCCTCTCTTCAGTCAATCAATGGATTCTCTCTCTCTCCTCTCTTTTATAGAAAATCTAAAAATTGGAGCCTTTTTTTCTTTTTTCTTTTCTAATCATATTTTGTTTCTAGCTTCACAATCGCAATGGAAGGATTTACATACATTACGTACATATTTGTCAAACTATAAATATAAATATAAACCTAAACTCAATCAGTCTAAAGTCTATTTTGTTATTTAATGACTACAAAAGAAACTTGTGAAAATATATTGGATTTAATTAAATAATTACACTTGCAACTACAGTGAAGAAGAGGGAGAGAGAGAGAGAGAGAGAGAGTGGAGATTAGAAATCTTTTTCACGATTCATTCGAAAAGTTTATGGTGAGGGCGTTAGTGTCACTTGGTGCTTCATTGCTACATTTCAACTGAACAAATTAGTTTGGCTCCTAAAGTTATTCCAGCACAACATCCTTTTTTTTGGTAAATCAGTAATAAAAATAAATAATAAACGAAAGTATGTACATGACTAGAGAGAGTATGGACACTCATCTCTACCAATCAGAGATCAACCACTGGACAGAGGAAACACCAAAGAAAATGACAAAGATGGCATTACATCAAGAAACTAGGTTGGAAATAACCTCCTGGAGACTCTAAAGTACCAATAGGACTGAACCAACCGACATATACAAGTAGCACTAAGGTCATCCATGCAAGATACTAGAGATATCACTTACAGCTACAGTACCAATCACACAAAAATCATGTCCCAAAAGGAGTCTGCTCTTGGGTATTGGACTGCTGAAAATCGCGAGCCATATTTTGCATAAGCATGAATTTTACTTTCTAATTTCTCAATAATTTATCATATTCACTATTCGAGTCGTATTATGGGTAACGGCGCGTTACAAATGGGATGTAACATCCACCGTCGATTTAATTAATGATTGAATTCTTCTCGTACAATTCTCACGGTTACACCCTTTTGTTTTTGCACTCTGATGTTCCATAATTTTCCTATATTCATCTTCTCACAAGTATAAATTTATATCGGATGAATTGTAGTTGTTAAAATCATTAAAAAGAACTTAATATCCCAACGTATCTGTTAAATGCCGATTTGAACAAAAAAGCTTTCTAACAGATTTTACAACTGATTTAACAAATACGTTGATTCTACCGCCGCAATTTAAAAAATACGCTGATTCGACTGCAAATTTAAGAAATATGTTCATTTAAAACCCCGATGAATTTTATTCGGTTGTTACTTATAATTTGGACCAATAAAAAGCAATGTGATACCAATTACACAATTTCATTGACCACTTCAGATTTTCCTCCAATATACATACGGTTCAACTTTGCATGATAAATCTAATAAAGTAAAGGCAAAATTAGGTAACACTTCCTTCTACAAAGTTATTTTCCAATGTCTTAAGTTTCTATTGACACCAAAATCACTCAATTTGGTTTGGTAATTTGGAAGATATGCCTCAAACATTATCGGGTTGTTCACATTCAAAAATAGTATACTATGCACAACTTCCATCCAAAAATTCAACATCTTAGGGTATACATATATATATACATATATGTATGTATATATATATATAACATATTATATTATAAAAAATACCAAAGTCATCGTCGTTATTTATCATATAGTATAATTAATTAATTAAATTATAATTTATTGAAAAATTAATATAATTAATAGATTAGTTAATATTTAGTGTTTTTGACTAATTAGCACATATATTTTTTGCCATTTTTAATTAATTTTATTTTATATATAATTAATTTACTAATTACATTATAATTAATAGATTGATTTGAACTTTATTATATATATTTATATATTTATGTAACAATTCTTTTTTGACACCATGACTTTATGCATTTCACTCAATCAAACATACTTAACAAGATACATATGAAATTCTCATGAGACACTTTTCTAATTATTATGTTGTTGTGACTGAGTGCCTAAACTGTCCCATATAGGGCTCATTAAATGTTGAGCCTAAGGCTCTGAATCACTTTTGAGCTCGGGGTTTAGTTTCACTCGTTGAGCTTTAAGCTCTGATCAGTGGCTACTCTGGTCACAACTGTCATTATCTGATTATGCACTGATGAATGTAATGCATGTACCACAATCAATCACATTATAAAGCACATTGGTCTTCACATTCACATTCAAGCAGTATTTCAATATCTCAATCCACATTACACAATCATCGGACCTTCTGTACGGAATCCACAATCAAATCACATTCATTCATTATTCAAAACATAATTATAAGCAAACAATAATTGAGAGAAAC
>JAOSBP010000006.1:23333798-23349686 GCA_027563825.1 Erythroxylum mucronatum | reverse complement strand
AAAGGAACACCTAGGCCGATTATTTTTAAACCAAACAAGCTTATGCCAAGAAACTTCCTGTAAAGGGGGCCTCAAAAGAAGGTATGATGATCGATTGGTGAACTGTTTTGTAAGACCGGCTAGCCATTCCAATCGATCGGGTTAAGAACTGTCTGGAGAATAATGAAGGGGCTCAAGGTGCTCTAGGATCGCCAAAGAAGCCTCATGCCATCTCCATTCGCCATCTCCACTAATTTTTTGAGTTTAATAAAAAATTTATCAAATAGTAATTAATAGAAAGACATAATGTAACCTAATACTATTATGCCTTTTTATATATTAATCTTGTTAGTACAAATTCAAGGTAAAATTGATTACGCTTGAATTTTATTTATTTAACATATATTTCTTTTTATGTATAACATACAATTATAAATCATTTATTAATTAATGTTATAATTTCGATTTTGATAAACAACATATCTATTTTGGGAATTAAGATCCTCAATTTAAAAAAAAGGATTTTAAAAATTATCAATCAATTTTATTTAGACATTTTTCTATGATATAATATTTTAAAGATATATAGAGAATGTTAGAATGAACTAAAAATAGGAAGTTTGAGAATTGTTTACTTAATTAAACCAAAAATGAGTAAATGACTCAAGAAGAGAGAACTGAAAAATATTAGCTTGAAAAGAAAACCAAGCTAATATGATGGAATCAAGATCTACGCCAAGAAGTTTCCTTTCTCATTGCAAATTTTGCATTCTGGTTCAAGCTGCTGCTGCTCCTACTCCCCAAGTCAGAATTTTACCAAGTCCATACAAGAGTCGGAATTATTATACTTCATTGTTACAAACTATATATTCTCACAGAGTGCACTTTGCAGCTTAGAAAGTGCAAAGAGAGTGAAACATATTAATTATCCATCTGGTTTGGCTTATGAATATGTTTTGGTCTCACCTAATTCCCAGTTAGATGAGCTGGGCACAGCAGCTGGCTGTTGTTGGGTGATGCAGTGTATATTTCCACCACCCAAAACAATCTCTCTTGCACCTTCAATTCCCACTACCTGAGCCAAGAAAACCAAAATCAAAACACTCATTTCATAAACAACAGTGATAAGAGTCGTATGATAGGATGTCAGAAAGAAACGAAGAATAAAGCATTATTTGAGTCAAAAGTCCATTAAGTTTTCAAACACCGGTTCCATGCAGTATAAGACTGGTTGTGCCAATAAATATGCCATCGCGCTGGAGCTTAGATGACATCAACGAATGATGTTGAGGAAACAGAACATTTAGGAGAAGTATTTGCTTACTCTGTGATCTGGGAAAGCTTGCGAGAGAACATGAACAGCTTCCTTGTCCCACTTCTCGTCTCCAAACTGTGGCGTAATGATTGCTCCATTAGCAATATAAAAGTTCACATAAGAAGCAGCAAGTCTTGTATTCGCAGTTCGTGATTTGGCATCATCATCCTGTTAAAGCCACATTAAAAATATTATGCAACACTAATTAATTTGTTTGTGCAGCAGCAAATGAAGACAATCGATAGTCTTATGCATTTAGAATATTTAGGAGAAATAATTTCTGGGCATCAACTATTCCAAAGTGAGAGAATGGAAAATTGAAAAACTAAAGGCTTGTACGTTGGTGCAGTCATTGTGTCCTTGTAGAGGACTAGATTAACATATATGTAGAACTTTGGCAGTTTCTTTTCAGAGAAGTAAAATGCTTTATATAAGAGACTCCACTAAAGAGACTAGAATACAAGGAAAAAAGGTTAACCTGTCCAAGAAGATATAGATGTCAATGGAGTTTAACGAAAATATATCAGACAAATTAATCTCTATTCGGCAAATTATGTTATATTAAATTTAAGATGCATCAAAGAGATAGGATCACATCTCGTGTAATCCAATTGCTAACAATTCTGCCTGTTAATATTGTCAAAACAGCGAAACAATGACTTTGGTACTTTCAAGTATCTTTTCCTGATCAAGGTCTCAGTTGAGGAAGTGCATTTGACGGACATAGTTGTTGGAATTTCAACAAGGTGAGAAATCCGACAATTGCAGAAATCAGATCAATTTTCAGGGATTTAAATACCTCCATTACATGTCTGTGGGTGTTGGAAGGCCTAACTTGCATTTTACTTCTAAACATATGTCAAAAGTCATTAAAAGACATAAAATTCTTACTTGCATAACTCCAGCAGCCTCTTCTTCTGTCATATAAAGTGGTCCAGGCACATGGAGTTTAATTATCTGGAATTTCCTACCATTAGCATCGGTTGCCTTGCTGAGAACATCAAAAGCTTCCTTGGATCGTTCATACTGAGGATCTTTTTCATCATCAGTCCAGGACAATATTACCACACCAGGTCTCACAAAGCAGCACATATTGTCAATATGACCGTTAGTATCATCATCACCTGTTAAAAACCATTTAAAGAAATTCCATCATTTTTGTATGTGAACCACAGGAAATTTACTTATCATGTTAATCTACAAATCACTTTTTAAGTAAAGAACTGTAAAACAAGACGAGAACAAAGTATGGAATAGAAACAATATAACTTATTAAAGGAATCTGCCAATATATCTTATTAAGCAGCAGTCAATTCCAAAAGTTGCTAGGCAAGACCATGAATGGACTCTTCATTATGCATGTTCTTGCTCAAGCAACAGTAAACAAAACAGTCCCATTAAAGGAAAGCTTCAGATCCAGGGAATTGCATGCAGATGAATATAAGGTTACATAGGTAAACCAACAGAAATTTAGATAGTACATTAACTAAAGCAAAGATGGAACAAGCATTAATCAGCCTTCAGTCAACGAAGAACCCAAGAAAGAAGAGAAAGGAACTGTATGATAATAAAAAATGGTTATGCACAGTCAGATCTCAGTAAGCATTTCTCTGATCAATATATTATTGGTCTAACTAGGTTAGTGCAGAGAGTTAAGCTATCAGAGTAATGCTTCAAAATAGCTAGCAGTCCTGCTCTACAACTGTTTGATTCATTTTCACTTTGGGCTCTTCTTTCCCACTATTTCTTGACTTGTTTCTTTATCCAATCTGCATCAAGTTCTCCATACGACAGCAAGGTCTTGAATATACTAATCATTGAACCAGACCAGGTAAGTACACGAATTTATGCAAAATAAATAAGTTTTACTGGACTAAACTGAGAGCTTGCAAACAAGAACATGAGGATAATGTATGGGGAAAATGACAATCAACAAATAAATTACATAATGAGCCTTTGGTTGGAATCATATTCAGAAGTCCAGAGCATTAGATCTAGAGCTAAAGGCAATGAATGAAGATGTTGAAAAGGTTCTTTCTACATCAATGGCTATCTCATATCATGTAGATGTTGCACACAGCCAAAAGAAGTTAGTCTCATACAGTGTGCTATAATTTCTTTGCAAATCTTTCCCTAGGATGATAATTGCAGTTTTGATTGGTCAGAACTTACAAGTATTGTTGCATAAGAAATCCAACAAATATTGACTCACAATAATCATGGGGATGGTGGTCCAACTCTTTGGTTTCTCACATCAAGAATGAACAGAAAAGAATTAAAGCCATGCCAAATGTACTGAGAGGTATTTGGAAACAAAACTAACTAATCCTAAGATATCCCTACAAACTAGTTTAGCAGGTACAGAGATTCCCATTTCCAATAGTCTATATCTGAGAAATTTTAGGTTTAAATGTCCTTAAAACAACATAGTATATCAAATCTGTCAACATTTAGATTTCAGCATAATGTGAGCTGTATATTTTTTATGGTGATTAAAGATTTGAACCTACATAAAGCAAGCATTCCAATTCAAAACAACATAATCAAAATACCATGTGAAAGTTGACTATTGTTGCTATTCTAGAGATAATTAACTGATATCCTAGAGATAATTAGCTGATTTTCTATAAATTAGTAGCTGAATTAGTGATATTTTATTGTTTAGAGAATAAATAGATTCTCCTTGATTTAAGGAGGTGATTAGGACACCTTTTTTCTATATATTTCCTGCCCTATTCACAAAAGATCAAGGAATAATTACTTTTCCCTCTTTCATCATGGTATTAAAGCCATGACTCTTTTACAATATTTTTTTTCTTTCTTCGTGCATATCAGTCCTAAATGGACTATCGTCTAGCGATAACGGGTCAGGGATAAACTCCTCATCCTTTAGTAATGATTTCAGTAATTCGAGTATAATTAATCCTGTTGTTACAACGGGAAATGCACAATGCAACTATGATCTTCTTGACTTGAACATGCCTTTTCAATTGACGAACCACAAGTCAAATGGCCAAAATTACCTAGAATGGGCAAAAACAATAAAATTGGCCATTGATGGTAGAGAAAAACTCAACCATTTCACTGGAGAGATAACAAGGTTGGTTTAGGATGATCCAAATATGGCAATATAGAGGTTCAAAAATTCTTTAATCACAACTTGGTTGAATAATTCAATGTAACCTGCAATCAGAAAACCCCATATGGTTTTGCCAACAGCAAAAGATGTATGGGATGCGGTCCAAGAGAAGTATTAAGATATTGAAAATTCTTCTCAAATTTTCTAACTAAAAGTGAAGCTATGGAAGGCCAAGCAAGGCGACTACAACATTACTTTGTTTAATAACAAACTTGTAACCTTGTAAGAGGAATTGGGCCTACAAAGTGATTGGGACTGTCCAAGTGACAATGTTGGACATAAAAAGAGGGGGAAAAAATGATAGGGTTTATGTTTTTCTCATAGGAATGAATCAAGAATTGGATAAAGCTAGAGGCCAAATTTTGGGAAGAAAGTCATATCCCTTTATTAGAGAGGTTTTCTCATAAGTAAGGAGAGAGGAGATAAGGCAAAAAGTGATGCTTGCAACATTAGATCAAAGGTTGAAGGTTCTGCAGTTATATCTAAAGGAATAAAAGCTGAGGGAGATACGAAAAACAACAAAGGCCTTAGTGGGATCACTATAGACGTGATTCACATACACAGGAAACATGTTGGAAAATCCATGGAAAGTCAAAATATTGGAAGAAAAAACAAATCAAGGTACCAATATTGAATCTGAGTGAAACTTTTTATAACATGCAACCTTTAGCAAAGGAATAGATAGAACAAATCTGTAAAATTCTTTAGTCTCAAAATTTCTCTAGTTCAAAACCTTCTTGTTCTTTGGTTCAAAAAGGTAATTATTTAGTTGCCTCTTGCTTCAATTTCAATTCAGATAACTATTAGATAATCAATTTTGGACAACAAATCATATGATTGGGTCGTCTAAATTGTTTTCTTTCTATAGACCTTGTGCAAGAAATCAAAGAGTAAAAATAGGAGATGGTTCCTTCTTAGCAATATTTGGGAAAGGATCAATTGTTTCCCCTAATCTTATAGTTTATATTGTTCATGTTCCTGAATATACAATAACTTGTTGTCAGTCAGTAAAATAACTGTTGAACAAAATTATCAAGCTAATTTTTCTTCATCTGATTGTCAATTTCAGGATTTGAATATAGGAAAGATGATTGACAATGCTAAATAATTTGGAGGTCTCTACTTTTTCAAAAATGGATATGGCTCAAATAGGCAATCTCAAAGAACTTGTCTCAATTCTATTTCAATACTTCATGAGAATAAAATTATGTTATGGTATTTTAGATTAGGATATCTAAGTTTTCAATAGATGATATATTTGTTTCCAAAGTTTTTTATAAATAAAGATCCATCTTTATTTATATGTGAAATTTATCAAATTATTAAACATCATCAAACATATTTCCTAGTGATATTTAGGAACCTTCAAGAATAAAAACAATCACTGGAAAAAGATAGTTCATAGCTTCCTTTGATAACCATACTAGAATTACTTGTTCATTTATACTTAATGAGAAATCAGATGTTGAAAGCCTATTTCAAGACTTTTATAAAATGAACTAAACATAGTCTTAAACCAGAGTTCAAATTTTTTGAGGTAATAATAAAAAAGAATATTTTAATAAGATTTTAAGGGTTTATTTTTCTGAAAAAGTTATTGTTCTTTGAAGTTTATGTACTAACACCCTATAACAAAATGAAATAGAAGAAAGGAAAAATAAAAATCTGTTAGAATTGCAAGGTCTTTAAAGCTTTCAACTAGTGCTCCTAAGTACTTATGGAGTGGGGCTATCTTAACAGCTACATATTTGATCAATAGGGTGCCTTCAAAAGTTTTAAAATTCTAAACCCTCTTAATTGTTTTAATAAATGTTCTCCTTCCTCTCGATTATCACATGGTCTTCTATTTAAACTGTTTGATTGTACTGCATTTATTCAAATTCATTACAACAATCGGGGAAAACTTAATCCTAGAGCATGAAAATGTGTTTTTATTGGTTATCCTTCGACTAAAAAAGGTTACAAGTTCTTTGATTCGATATTCAAAAGATTTTTTGTTTCTATGGATGTCATCTTTTTTTAATAAAAACTTTTTTCTCCCTCACCTCATCTTCAGGGGGAGACGTGTATCGAAGATTTGTTTTTTGATATTCACAAGGAAATAAGATTATGGTCAACACAGACAATGAAGTAGATATTTTCTATAATCCTAATTCAAAAATTGATGATTTCTCAAATAATAAAAACTAAGACCCATCTTCAATGCCCTTACAAAGTCAATCTCAAGAAAGAGTGAAATGTGTGCGAGGAAAGATGGACGTTGTTTTAAAGGAATTTTTTTTTGAGAAAATATCCAGAATGACATAAAAGAGCGCAGACAACTTGCAACATGATCAAGAATTTAACCCAAAAATAAATCAAAAAATTGGAGACCAACCAGGTAAATCTCAATTTGAACCTATTCCTATCGAATGAGGGTCTCTTAAACCGATACCTATTCCAAAGTCAGATAAAACCTTAGATTTATCCATTGCTCTTAGAAAAGTTCAAGAACTTGTACTAAATATCCTCTTTGTGCATTACTTCTAAATTGTCCATTCTTTCTATTTCTAAGTATATACAGGAGGCTCTAAATATTCTTAAGTGGAGGGATACAATCTTATAGGAGATGGGAGCTCTGGAGAAGAATAGAACATTGAAGAAAGTTGATCTTTCGAGAGGTAAAACACTAGTTGGATGTAAATGGGTATTCAATGTGAAGTACAATTATGAAAGATCACTTGAAAGATATAATGCACGCCTAGTCGCTAAGGGGTTTATTCAAACACATGGCAATGACTATTCAAAAACATTTTCACCTATAGCTAAGTTAAATATTGTGAGAGTGTTGGTCTCTATTGTAGTTAATTTTGATTGGTCTCTACATCAACTAGATATCGAAAATGCCTATCTAATTGAAGATTTAGAAACAGACGTCTACATGGAGGTTCCCCTAGGATTTAGTGAAAGCTTTAGGAAAAAGATATGCTAACTAAAATAATCTTTATATGGCCTGAAACAATTACCAAGTATCTGGTTTGACAGATTCACAAGATTTGTAAGGTCTCAAGGTTTCTTACAGGGACATTCTGAACATACTCTATTCATAGAAACTTCTGTAGAAGGGAGGATTGCTATTCTAGTTGTATATGTAGACAATATTTTCCTCATTGGCGATGATTTTGAGGAAATAGAAAATCCGAAAAAGAACATCCCAAACAAGTTTAAAATTAAAGACTCGTGATCTCTTGGATATTTCTTATAGATGCAAATTTCGATCTAAGGGCATAATAGTCACCCAACAAAAGTATATCTTAGATCCCCTATGAAATTTAAGGAAGGTGATCCAGTGGATACATGTAGATATCAACGCCTAGTGGAGAAGCTAATTTATTTATCAGACACTGACCAAATATTTCCTTTTCTATCAATGTGGTAAGCTAGTTTATGCATATTCCCTATGAAAAACACTTGGAGGCAATGTAATACTTAAAGGGAACTTTAAAAAAGTGATCAACAAAGAGTTGAAGCCTGCACTATGCAGACTAGACATGGTCTCTTAGTGATAGAAGGCCTACTCCTAAGTATTGCACCTTTTTGTGGGGACATTTAGTAACCTAAAGGAGTAAAAAACAAAGAGTGGTAGCCAGAAGGAGTGCAGAGGCAAAATACATGACAATGGCTTAAGGGATCTGTGAAATAATATAGCTTAAAAGAGTAATGAAAGAACTTAAGAGACCAGTAAAGCACCTAATGAAGTTGTCCTATGATAATAAACCAGCTATAAATATCACCAATAATCCAGTTCAACATGATTGAACAAAACATATGAAAATTGACAAGCTTTTTATAAAAGAAAAACTTGAAAGTGGACTTATTTGCTTATCATTTGTACCTATAACACAAGAAGTTGTTGATGTCTTCTTCAAAGGGCTATTAATGAAAAATTGTAAGTTCTTCGTAGGCAAGTTGAGCATGATCAATACTATGCACCAACTTGAGGGGAAATATTTAGATTCTAGAGATAATTAGTTGATATTCTATAAATTAGTAGTTGAATTAATGAGATTTTATTGCTTAGAGAATAAATGGATTCTCCTCGATTTAAGGAGGTAATTAGGGTTATACTTCCCTATATATTCCTTATACTATTCACAAATAGGTCAAGGAAAAATTACTTTTCCCTCTTTCTTCAAGTATACATTAAAAGATACTTCATATGAAGTTTTTAAAAAAAGGCATTTGATAGAAGATGCCCCAATCACTAATATATGAATAATATAAAGTAGGAGAATCTATTGTCAGCCATAGAGTTAATGTAGGAAAGAAATCATCCACCCTATAAAGTACAAGCATGATGCAGGAACATAGATTACAAGATGATCAAAAATATTAAGGCAAATTTAATAATTGAGTTTTAATTGTTGACTTCATCTAGAGGATACCTTAAATTTTCATTACTTTATAGTTTGTGGCAAAATCCTACTTATAAACAGGGCCATGTATGTTGTTCACACATTTGTTACAAGACGCAAAATTTAACATGAACTGGAATTTTATCCTCTTCTAACCTCTTCTCCCTCTTTCTCCTAAACTTCTTGTTTCTCAATCTTTTATTTTCTCCTCTTTTCGATGTCCTAGTTCTTTGACTCTATAATAACAAAATGTTAGGCAACTCATCGTTAGATCTTAGGCTCAGCTGCTTTTCATCTTCGTTAGGGCTTTTCTTGTTTGACATCCTTCACATTGCAAACAAACTATTCGTAAGTCTCTTTCCTAGGAAGAATATTCCAACTAAAGGTCAGGGAGATAGAAAAGATAAAGCTAGACAAGTTTCACAATCTTCAACAAAGAAGTCAATTCAATAAAGGTTTAGGATTCTAAATTGGAATCTTAAAGAAAATCTGAAGCTAAACACATGTTATTAAGAGGACACAATGCCTTAATTAAGAAACAAGACCCAAACAAAGATTCAAATGCAGTTGCATACCATATAACCCTTGGGGCAACCAGATAATCTTCTGGACCCCAAGATATGACTTAAGTTCATCTTTTATTTGTGCTCTAGTCATATGGGGATTCCTGTTTTTGTTTAGGAGGCACTCCTCAGTGGTAAGGCAAGTCCCTAAAAGAGCAAACATAGTATCACAAATGAATCCAAAGGTGGAAAATATTTAGTGAAGAATAAGGGAAATTGCAATTTGTTAGAAGGTTTTGCAATGGTAGAAAACGAAGCAATTTCTATACTACGCAATAAGCAAGAACACATGTAAAAACCAACTTAAATTGGATCTAGAATCTTAGACCCTCCACTCCTGCAACTTCCAATCCACCCAATCTTAAGCTATCTATGAAGAACATGTATTGTGAAATATCATCTTGGGCATGACTAATCAAGGATCATATCAATTTCACAAATTCACATAACTAGGAGACCAGTTGTAGGTTTACAAAGTTGGAATGAAGAAATAAAGAAGAAATCTTTTATCTTGTGTAGATCAGAAGAAGGTTTCTGAACTTCTATAGCTTTGTTGTTTCTAAGTTGACATCACGTTACCTAATGAATTAACCAGAAACCCATATACAGCAACGAGACTAATCCAAATGAATTGTCAAAGACTGTTGATTTAAGATTGTGACAAGTGCAAGATGGAAAGAATAATGTGTTATATTGCCAAAATTGTAACTAGAGGTGCATACCTTCTCCGTCTACATGAATGCTTCCACCTTCAAGAATCATAGAGTGGTAAAATCTTGGAACCTTCTCAATCTCAAGAATCTGACAAGATATCTAAATTATTGTTAATTTTTAGAAAAAAACAAATACTCATTGCACTTGAAAAGTAAACAACATATAATATAAATTGTCTGTAAAAACCATAATACGACCTTCCTTGCAACAAGTAGGTCATGACTCCAGTCTTTGTAACAACCATCATCAACACCTATGATTAGCAAGAAAAGATAATTTTAGAAAAAGTACCTACCAGGAAAATAGACTTCTTCTACCACCAACAACACGATAACTCGAAATTGGTTTCTTAAGTTAGACCATGACCAGGTATGTATCTTGTAGCACTACTAATCATAGTATTACAAAGATATATGCAAGCAGGTTCTTTTATAAAACTACATGCATGAATGCGTCAACCTAGTAGAAAATTGTGTATCGACAAAGATGCAAAAGATAGTTGTTGTATTTGACTCTCACCTCCCCAACTATTAAAAGTCCAATCAATTCCAGCAACCATTGGCTCTGGAAAAGCAGAAATTGAAGCTCTTTTACTTACTACAAACTACAAACAGAAACAAGGCATGTAAGGGAACAGTAAGCATAAGAAATTCAACTGAACAAAAATATAATTATGAAATATGTCCTATTAAAAGAAAAAGAAAAGGAAAGAAAAGAAACAAACACTCACAGTTGGTCCAGTATCACGAAACCAAGAATCATTCATACTCATCTCTATGACCCTAATGTTTTCTGGCAGCTGATTTCGTGCATTTTCCCACTAAGAAAGAACTTAAAGTTTTAACAAGGGACATCAAGTCTCATTAAAGCAAGTATATCAATGCTAAAAATGCCAAGTAACCTGAGCTGCGCTTGCACAAACTGTCACGGGCTCAAACCTTGAAATTTCAGCTGCCACCTTGGCAAAAACTTGTTGTGCATGTACTGCATTATCTCGCCAGTTATCTGGGCGTTCCTGCACCACAAGATGAATTTTTTTTACTAAACCAGACATTAACCACTTTTATAGAGAAATATGCGTTAAGTTCATATGCAAGAAAAGAATGTGAGAACGGTTTCCAGGTGAGAACACAGCCAACTTATTCAGCCATAGAGACAGGAATGGAAAAGTGAGTTTTGGATCTACAAGTCCTACAAGAAGAACATGCGCAACTCTACCTGAATCCTTAAACAGGTTATTGGGTTTCAGAACAAACTGTTCAACCAAAAAACAACAAACTAATTTAGCAAGATGCACATAAAGACAGTTGCTTTTGTGTACAAGCATGTTCATTTTCTACAGAAGTGAATAAATCATGCTAAAAGCAAAAATCACAAAACTTTCGAAGCTTTGATAGAACATATCAAAAAGAACTAAACCTCTGTCGCAGAAAAACATTATGAAATAAAACTGAACAGCTAACAGTATTCGTACACGTAAAAGATCACGATAATTCAAGAATACATATTGTTATCAAACATGTAGAATTATTACAAGCACTTCACCTCGTACAATCAGAAAAGGTGAACCCTTAGCTGAAGTACATCTAACATAAGCCAAACAGAGCACCCAGAAAGCATAAGAAGACATCATCAAACTACCCATAAGCCAAAACAAATGATTCAGAATAAACTTTCTGCATCGACATAAACTAAAAGAAAATGGGACAGGAGAAAACATAGACATAAATAAGTAGATAGCGAAAAGATAGACATACAGGCCAACCCATCCAAGTGCGTGAGTGGGTCTCCCACTCTGCAGGCATGCGGTATCCATTGCCAACTGGGTTGCCTTTCATGTCCACCATTTCTTTGATGAGTGGGAGAATTGATTGGCGTCTCGAGAAAAGAGGTTTCAGACTAAACGACAAACTGCAATGCTTTAGCATTAGTTATGTTGGGTTTAAGTACCTTACATATGCTTTGGACTTTAAGTTCCACACATGACAACTGTAATAAATCGTTATGCGTTTGGTTATTCCTCGGTAGTTTGCAAGGTCCTTTTGTACACTATTTTAAATATCGGAGATTGTTTAAAGAATTAATGGCTATAATATATTATATAATAAATAAGAGAAAATATTTAATTTAATAATTATGATTATGATTATGATACAATCATCTTACTAAATTAAAATGATTTGCACAATAACAAGATAGAAAGCGTGTACTTGAAGTTGATTTTCATCGACTGAGAAGAAGGCTCGTTTATCTTTTCTATAAAGTCGCACGCAGAAATCTTTGCAACGTCTTACTCGATTTTTTTATATTTAATTTTCATTTGCTTTTCTACAAGGGTTAGGTACCAATCCTAATGACAACTTATGAATTGCGAAACCCAAGGATCCAAATCAGAGAGTAAACTTGGTTCTCATTTCCTGAAAATTCAGTGGTTAGTTCAAAAAGTTTGCTATCCACGAATTGGTCGTATGTCTAGCCATTAGAATCTACACCAGCATCAACACGAATACATCAGCTTAAGATACTCAACCTTTCATTTGTGAACTTCTTTCTCTTTCATGGTAGAGTATAACATACTACACAAGCTCCCAGTACTTGCCAGAGTGACAAAAACACTATCACAGCGCCCAGAAACATTTATATTCAGAACAAAGATGATGATGTGAAACTTGGTGGGTGGAGTTGCTGAAGGTCCAAAAGAAAGTTTCGACAAAAAGACAGGTTCTCAAGAACATAAATGAAGCAACTCCTCAACATCTTGCATCAACATATCTATCAAATTCCCCAGACCACAAATCAACATCTACTCAAAGAAGTAAAGCACATAACAACCTATACGAATGTCATTTATTCTTTTTGTTGCGGCAGACATTTGACGCAAATAATTAGAGGCATAGCATATTAGCATTGACAAAGCAAAGGATAAACTAAACAGGCTGGAATGATCGAAGATTTTGCCAAATTGACTGAAGTTTTTTGTTGAATGAGCTTTATCCTCTCTCTTTCTGATCCTACTATGCAGGCTCTTGAGAAATTTTGCTGAGACAGATTATTATTATGTAGTACCTTTACATTCTATAAGTGTTCAGTTACTAACTAATTAGCTTCTACTTGTCTAGTATGTGGTTTATTAGCTGTAGCGACACATGTTTTTTAATATGAAAACAGCTTCCAATCCTTTGTGTTATGCTACAAGCACACGAAAAACAGGCATTTTCCCCGTCGGTGTAAGATCATGTCTCGTCCTAAGATCTTAAACAAGTCAAAATTTTTGGGATATTGGGCAGCAGCAATTGCTCTAAGAGGATCTAATGTTGGTGGAATAACAGTTTTCTTTAACTTTCTAATCTATTCCAAATATAAATGCTCTGCAAGAATTCATTCTACAAGGAAAAAATGATTTCCTAGTCCTAAAGAACAGTTTCACCAAGAAAACATCAGCCAATAATGATACTTCAGCAAATAAAGCATTCTTACACAGCAGTTATGGTGTATATAAATCTCTTGAACACTGGAATAAAGTGCCAAAAAGATCCCATTTTCCCGCAAACTGCTGAACAATACTTAGAAAATGCTGAGGGCTGCATGATTATGGGAATTTAGGGCCCATTACCCTCTCTCAATACTAACTTTTTCATAATAAAACAAAGACCACAAGAATTCAGCAACAGGAGCAGATGCATACACTCAAAATAAAGGTCCACTTAGATGAAAATGTAGGTTATCCACACAGAATTTAAGAGAGACACTTATATTATTACATGAAGAAAATCATATCAAAATGGTCTGAACAGAAAATTCTCTCAATATTCATAGAATTCAAATGCATACAAGCAACCCTCAAGGTGTCACATTCTTCTAATCATTATTCAGTAGAACAACTATAAAATTTTATCAATCGATCCAGCAAAACCGATCAAATGTCACCAACTGACAAAATTTTGCGGTGTTGCTTCATTAGCGTAAGGAAATGAGCATCCAGAGACAAAGTTCAAAAGGAAAATTTTCAGTAGCAATAACCATTCTCTGCTCTACCATCCAATATGAATTTCATAAATTCATGAGGATACATGACAATCTAAATATGTGGCTTTACCGAAGCTTGTAAGAAAACCTGGATCTTTGCAGATTGCTACTTTGATATTTTATCTGCAGATGGGGAAGTAGTTTCGAATGATGAACTCGATGGCAAAACCTTTCCAGTAGAAGAGTTAATTGGAGGCGAAACCTTTCTAGTAGACGAGTTAATTGGAGGCGAAACCTTTCCAGTAGTTGAGGTAATTGGAGGCGACATTTTGATCGACGAAGCAGAATTAGCATGCTCTTCATTCTCAGCAAGTTGGCGAAGTTGCTCTTGAAGAGCACGTACCCTGTCCTCAGTCTTACGAAGTTTTCTCCATCTATAAGTAAACCAGAGGCCTAAACCGCCATATACAACAATGTAAGAAGCCCACACATAAGGATAAGTTTCTGCATGCTCTTTGAGTTTTCGATATCGGTCAAGAACCTTCTCAGCCAACCCAGAAGGGACATTAGCAGGCCGCTGATCTTCTTCTTCTCTCACTTCTTTGGATGCCGACATCGTTAATAAAAGTCTATAGGTACTGCAAAGCCAACAGAAATCAATCAGATAGCAATTAGGCAAGAACTATATTCACCAACACAAAGGACCAGTCTTTTGGAGTAGGATAATAATGGGTGAGGAGGAAAACAACAGCTGGGCATCAAACCTGGAGGTGTGAAAGTGAGTATGACGAATATTTAGTGATTTCAGGATGCTTAATTGATCGAAACACGAGATCTAAGTACGTATAGAGTGTGTGCGTGTTTGTGTTTGTGTGTATGGGCTGGGATTTTCGACAAACAGTTGGCAGGCTCTCAAATGAATGATATTCGGACTTTGCCCGGGGTGAAACAAGAAATTGAAAAAAGAAAAAAGAAGTAAAGAAACACCCGAGCCGAGACTGAGAGAGAACAAAGTATATGATATGAAGAACAGCGGACTAGAGTGGAAGGACGACGGTCGTCAGTTCACTCTCTCGTTTTGTTTGGGACAATTGAAATGGCGTGCTCAGTTAACTCTCCCTAAACGCTGCGTTGCACAATTTCTGTCCCTTGCTGTAAGTTTTTGTTTTTCCTTTCTGATCGCCAATCTTTTTCTCAAAGTTCGCTTACAACCTTCATATATTTGCTTACTCAGTGTACCAAGCGGAATTTGGTTTTACTTTTACTTCTTGTTTTTGTTTGCTGTTTTTTATTTTTATTTAAGCAAAAATAAATTATAATTAAATAATAAATTCATTAAGCAAATAATTTTAATTTACTTATACAATATTTATTAATAAATATTCATAAAATATAATTATATAAATTAATTCTCAAATTTTTTCTTATTTGATTATCTATTTTAATAAACCATAATTAGATTTTCTGAAAATTAATATTTATTTGTTAGTATTTTCAATTATAAAACTAATATTTTTATAATTAAATATTTGATATTTAAAATTTAATTTCATAAATAAATATTTTAAAATTTAACGTCATAAAATAACATCTTTTTTACAACAAATAGGTTATTTTTCGCTAGTAAGCGACATTCTTCATGAAAGCATCGTCTCTTCACTCCTACAGTTGACCTAGCTCATTCCTCAACTCCTCTTTTATTGGTCTCTTGTTGGTAGTTGGTTACCCTCTAACCCTTCATTCCGATTCATAATAAGTGTCGTTTTAGAGGAATGCACACTTATTAAGAAAGTTAATGAAATGTCTGATATACCCTTA
>JAOSBP010000006.1:23262809-23277517 GCA_027563825.1 Erythroxylum mucronatum | reverse complement strand
AAATTTCATGGCTTGACAGGAGAAGATCCCTACATGCATTTGCAATCTTTGTCCATGATCTGTCAGAGTATGAAACCGGTGGGAGCTTCACTTGATCAAGTACTATGGAAGGTTTTTCACCTGTTATTGGAAGGAAAAGCAAGGGAGTGGCACATGAGACTCCCTAGGCACGTGGCGAATACCTACCATAGTTGGGCCAATCTAAGGAAGGCTTTCTTGGAGAAGTACTTTCCGGCCTCTAAAACTTCATCGATGAGGAAGGAGATATATTCGGCACGTTAGGATTATGACGAGTCTCTCTATGACTATTGGAATCGCTTTCAAGATCTATTGTCCAGATGCCCCCACCACCAGATACCTGATGAACAACTAGTGCAATATTTTTATGACAGGCTAAAGGTATGCTGGACACGGCATTAGGAGGTTCCTTAATTGATCTTATAGCTTCTGAGGCATGGGATTTGATCAAGAAGATGACTTTGAATCATCAACAGTACAATGTGAGAGATACTAGAGGTGTTCATGAGTTGGGAGCTTCAACAGCCCAATAAAAAAGAATGGAGAGTATGGAGTTTAAGGTTCACTCTTTGGAGAGTAGAGTAACCTCATAGCTGTCCTTCATCACTGTAGAACTGAAAAACATAAGTGTCCATCGCCCAACATCTTCTATGGATCTTACTGCACCTAGTTGTGATACTTGTGGGTCAATAATGCATATATCCAGTGTTTGCCCCAGTCAGTATGAAGAGGTGTCTGTAGTATATCAGGGTCGGACCAATCTGGAATGGGACCCCTATTCCAACACATATAACGAGGGATGGAAGGCAAATCCTAGGTTCAGTTGGAGGAATGAAGAGGGAAGGGGTTTAAACAGATTTCAACAAGGAGGAGGAGCTGGTGCTTCGACAAACCAGTTTCAAAACCAACAGCAAGCCCTAACTGTCCCACAAAAGGAGGACACTAACCAACTGTTGCACGATATGATGGCATTGATGAAGGAAGAGAGAAACTCTAACAACAACCAGTTCAATGGCTTGAGTTCATTGGGCTTCAAAGGGGAGTGACTTCATCTATGTTTAGCTTTGATTTATGAATTCCTAGGTTTAGGATTTGTAATTTATAGTTGAACATTCTTGATTAGAGTTTAATCAAGTAATAGATATTCATTGTGTTGTTGGGATTTATTGATGTAGAACTTTGAGCTTAAATATATGAAGTTTCATATATGTTTATTTGTGATCTTGTTGAATCTCTTTTATCTTGCATAGTTATGTTTGATATTGAGTTGATTTGAGATCCCAAGTAACTTGTTGCATTGACTTCCCACTACACACACTAAGGGCGTTTAACAAGGTCTTAAGAAATGGAGTTTATTGATTAAGACCTTGGACTTAAAGAGTTCTTTAAGGTTTATCATTTGAAACTTAATGATTTTCACTCATGCCAAAATTTATTTCGAACTATGATAGCTAAAGCTCATTTTCAAGAAGATTCTATCACATTTGATCATTGTTTTTAGCTTTCAAATTTCTATTCACAAAATCCAAAAACACTTTTAACAAATTTTCTTTATAGTTTTTTTAATTTAGTAAAGATTTCCAAACGATGAACCCCTTTCTTTCTTACCCATTTAGCTTGCATTTCATTACATATAGGGTAGCTTAGGTCCATTCCATTTGGTTTTGATTAAGTGAAATGACCCGAGGTTGCATTATATATTGCAATCCTTAGAATTATATTTAAAATTTAACCTTCAAAGGTAAGGACAAAGGCTTCGAATCAATAATCAACAGGTTGTTTCCACCCTTTTCTCCATAAAGTGGTTTCATAGCTTGTAAACAAGCCACCTATTGCAAGATAATAACAAGGACATAATTTATTAAATTAATAAATCCAATCTCAAGCAATAATGTCATTTTTAGTGACAAACTGTTAATAAAATAAAGGATAATGAAATTCATTAATCTTTGACTAACTCGAACTACTTGTCTTCAAGGAAGTGGGAACCCTCCATACTTAAGGTTACTACTAATACCTCATCAGTAGTTTCCTTACTTGGTTCCTCTGCTAGTTCTTCCTCAGCCACCTCTATCTTCTTCAAAGAAGTGGGAACCCTCCGTACTTAAGGTCACTCCTAATACCTCATCAGTAGTTCCCTTACTTGCTTCCTCCGCTAGTTCTTCCTCAACAAACTTTATCTGCTCTTCTTCTTCTTCTTCTTCCTGGATAGAGGTTTTTGGGCTCATCTTCTTCAATTTCCTTCTGTCACTCCTCTACTTTCTCTTCTTGGATGGAGAGTTCTTCTCGGTCTGGAAGCTCTTCATGTAATGTCACTCTAGTCCTGAAGCTAACCCTTGCCTTTTCTTCTCTCTTGAATTTGTGTTGCTCAACTTTCATGCCAACAAGGAGTTCCATTAATTTATCTGTAATACTTACGTCCTCTTCCAATTATTCTTTTGAGAGCTCAACTTCACTACTAAGGGCGATTGCCATTTCAAATTCGCTAGGATCTATTTCATTCGGACTCAGCAAACTCCCTAGTTATTCGTTAGGTAATAACTCTGCCAACTGATTGATTTAATTTACCATGTTTTGTATATAGGCCTATGTTTCTTGATGCCTCATGTTAGATTCTTGAATAGACTCAATCATCATATCTTTCAGAGCAGCAGTTACCTCCTCGCCTTCTTGAAATGTATCTTCATTCATGAAATCGAATGTTGCCTCTTATTCACTTTGAGATGGTTGGAAGCTTAAATTATACTTATCATATATGGGTGAAGAAAATCTCTAATCGAATTCATGTTGACCAGCTACTCTCTTGGCAAGGCATTCCATTAGTTTATCTACAATACTATTTTTTCTTCTAGAAGCTGTTTTTAAATTGTCCATCCATTCATGAAGCTAACCCTTGTCTATTCTTCACTCTCAAATTTATGTTTGTTAGCCTTCGTATCAACAATGATTTCCATTAATTTATGTTCCAGAGTTGGCTTGTTATATAGAGATGCTTGGTGTTGTAAATATCCATTTGAAGCATAATCTTTCCATCCATACGTATAAGAGTTGCTTTAATAAGTGTAAATTGCATCATGTTTTAGGGCTTAGTTTGATATGTGTTTAGCTATTAATTCAATCATTTAGTATGTGTTTAGGTTAAAATTGTGTTGGTTTGGTAATTATTTGTGTTTTAAGTGTTTTATGGGTTAATACAAGTCTTTGAGTTTAAATATTATACTTTTAAGGTACCTTAATGTGTTTGTTAGTGTTTCAGGGTCAACATCGAAGAACGAAGAAGTTTCAGAGACATTTGGGCCAAAACAGTGGCTCACAAACAAGCCATAATCGTGGCAAAAGCACCAGAGCTGGCCCACAATCGTGGCCGGCATGCCACGATCATGGCAGAAGGCTCGGATGTGGCCAACAATCATGGTCTGCATCGGGTAGACATTAAAAAATGTCAAGTTTTAGGGAATTTTTTGGACCTTTCAGACCCTGAAGAAACCTAAGACTGCTCAGAACATAAAAGATATTTAAAGAACAAGACACTGATGCAGAAAGAAGCTTTTGCATCAACCACCTTGAAGAAACCTTAGAAAGAATTCATCGAGAGATTGAGGAAGAGAAGAAGGAAGAGAGAAAAGGAGAAGAAGCTGACTTGACGTACTTCCCGGACAGGAGGTTTCCTAACATCACTGCCTCCCATCCTCCATTTCGATTACATTTCTTCTTTATTTTTAGTTTTATCATTGATAGAATTGGATTGAATAGTTAATGATAGGATCTTGAATGATGAGGATGTTCTAAACTCACCTTCGGAGTTTTATCTTTGAAGTAATAAGATCTAAGTATTTATGTGGTTATTGGATTTGTTGTGGTTTAATTATGCGAGTGTATAATTCGATAATAAACTAAGAGGGTGAATTAAATGAAAAACGATTAAATTGGGCTAACGAGAGTTAGGTGATTTAATATAAATTAGAATTAAATCAATCAAAAAATTGTGCGAAGAGAGATCTTGCATAGGCTTACGATAGTTTATTAGAGAACTTCAGAACTAGTTAGGGTTTTGGATAGGTTGTTAATTGAGAGATTGCAACTTCCATAATCTGATTAGGGTTTATAATTTATGGTTAATGGTTATAATTTGAGAGAGAGTAATCAACCTTAGGATCATCTAAAACTAACAATCCGATAATTCATATTTAGTTAGGTTAGCATTAAAGATAGGTAAAATTCTCCTTATCTTAATTGGTAATTTCCTTAGGTTGATTCTTGGGTGTGTGTTGCAATTGTTGAATAATTAATATTTTCGTGTTTGATTCTTAATTTGATTGATTGAATTAGATTCTCGTTTTTAGTTTGAACTTTTTGAATTTTTGTGATTTGTTTCTAACCTTAGATTTTAGGATTAGATTATCTCTCCTCGTAGGATTAACACCTTAAGTACTACGCTAACGAACCATGAGCTTGTAGATTATTGAGGGTTATTAATTAAAAATTACACACATCAAACATCCGATCAAGTTTTTGACATCGTTATCGGGGAGGCGATTAGTTTAGTTCTTTAGCCTAAGGCTTTTTCACTATCTTTTGTTTTAATTAAATAATAATAATAATAGCAATAATAATAACAATAACAATAATAATAACAATAAAAAATAACAATAATAATAATAATAACATAATAATAATAATAATAATAATAATAATAATAATAAGAACAACAACAACAGCAACAACAACAACAATAATAACAATAATAATAATAACAATAATAACAATAACAACAACAACAACAACAACAACAACAACAATAACAATAAAAATAATAATATCGAGAATTTCTCATATATTTAAGAATCTGTATTTGTTTTAACAGAAAATACATTATGAGCTTATAATCTGGTCTTCTTGCTTCTCTATCTTTATTATTTTCTACTTCTGCATCATATTGAGATTTTAATTCATTTATCAAAGTATTTATGCTAGCCTTAGAAAACAAATCTAAACGAACTAATTGTTCCCTATAAGCTTCAATGTCCATTTGTAAATGATTTCTTTATTCCTTCTATGCACATATCAGAAGAGTAAAAGGGTCCAACACGCTTCCTTACCTGAATTCGATTTGATCAGAGTACTACTGGGTCTTACCACGGAGTTTTTACCAGGCGTCTCAGCCTCAACCTACAAGCATAGGTAACTCTCCTATAGTTCCTTCAGTCATATCCAGCACAGCCTAGTTTCGTTTCCTACCTCTAGGCATAAGAATTTAGTCAAGAAAGTGTTTGGAGTGGTCTTATTTTAATGCTGAAAGGCACAGAAGAAATATAAGAAGAGGAGTTTATTTATTGATACATGGTTGTTACAAGAGAGAAAGGCATTCGATGTGAAGTGGTCGATCCCTTCTGCTTCTAGTGTTTACATATTTATAGCTACAAAAGTAAAAGAACTATTCTAGGTTTTTATGTTACATAGGACACATCATTCAGGACACCTATATTATAAGACAAACTTCTATAAACACAGTTATATCATATCTTTTTTGCTGGCACTTCTAGTCGCTTTCATCTTTTTGAGCTGTCATTTGTGTCGTTGTCTTTGTGCAAGCTGGACATATATCTTTTTGGTGTTTTCGAAAGAGACAAATCTTTTGCTGAGCCTGTAAACTTGATCTGATCACTCCTGATTCTAGTAACTTCATCTTTGTTTGTAAAAAGTTGTGCGCCACCACTGGTGTAGTTTTAGCGGGTAATATGATGACAGATGAATGAATCTTTTGGCCGCTATATGTGCGAAATCCTTTCTTAAAACCTTCTTCCATTCCTTGAAGAACTATCCTGATCCCAATTGCTCTTCTGTAGTGACTATCTTTTTCTTCAAATTTAATATAATCTTTGGTTTTTTCCTGATTTATAGATATCGAAAATGACTATGCTTTTTCCAACTGAATCATATGATAAGCTGGATATCTACCATCAATATCAAAATAAGGACCTGCTGATAAAAACTTTAATACTAAAATATCTTTTAGGGTGATGGTGGGATTATTGAGATAACAGTCTCGAACTCCATCTTTTATCCATTATGGTAGAAAACTGATTTTTGGAAAATTTGGAGAATAAAAATATATTGAATTTAATGCTCCAAAATCATACCAGTATTGTACTTCCTGAGGGTCAAACTCTTGTAAATAATTAAGTCTTAGGTAAATTCCTGAGAAATCTATATATCTAGTTTCACTATTTGAAAGATGGAATAATTCTCTCATTATCTTTTGTTGCTGTTCCACTTCTGGCGATAGCATTGAAATTTCTCTGACTATTTGTGAGGAAGTAGCTGGATTAGTAGAGGGATTAGTAGGAGTTTTGTGTGGTCTCAAATATATTTTTATTTCTTCTATAGATAGTGGTGCTAGTGGCTTATCGGGGAGTATATCGGTCTTTTGAGATATTGAATGGGCAATATACTTGACTATTTTTAGGCTTGAGTTTTTATAGTTATCTATATTAATCTGCATGAGCTAACTACCTTTTTTGATTATACTGGAAACTTCTCGTGCCATTCCTGGAAGATTAGAAATATCAATGAAATTTGAAATAGTATCTTTAATATGATGTATTTCTATATCCATTTTGCGAATTTCTTCAAGTATCTGGAGATGATGGTCTCCCATCTCTAATGAGAAAATCTGGTAAAACATTTTTACCAAATTTGATAATTTCAACATCAAAACTATAATCAGAAAGTAAAGTTTGCCATCTTATTAATCTTTTATATTCAGGTCTACTTGGTAGATTATTTTTAATAAAGGCTTTAACCTGCGTATTATCTGTTCTTAGCAAAAATCTTTTTGGGAGTAAAAAGTAATAAAGCTTTTTACAACTCTTAACAATCGCTAACAATTCTTTTTCATTTATATGATATCTATTTTCAGTAAATGCTCCAGAACAATATCTACAAAGGCTTTCTCTTATTTTATTATTATTACTATAATTTTTCTTCTTTAAAATTCCACTCCAATAATTTTCTGAAGCATCAGTTTCTAATATCAAATCATCCTTTTCACTGGGTAAATATAGTTTTGGTAATTGACTACATAACTCTTTTATCTTATTTACTTGCTTTTCTAATTCTGGAGTAAAACTAAATATCTTATCTTTCTTAAGTAGCTCTTGAAAAGGCTTTTGTAGCTGAGCTAAATCTTTAATAAAATCTTAGGCATATGTTAAAATTCCTAAAAAACTTTGTACTTGTTTTTTATCGACTAATTTATCTGAAAATTTAGAAAATTTTCTAATATATGACTCTGCGGTTCTATTCCTTGTCCAT
Organism: Erythroxylum mucronatum; assembly: GCA_027563825.1. Classification (NCBI taxonomy): domain Eukaryota; kingdom Viridiplantae; phylum Streptophyta; class Magnoliopsida; order Malpighiales; family Erythroxylaceae; genus Erythroxylum; species Erythroxylum mucronatum. The sequence continues at coordinate 23,270,185 of JAOSBP010000006.1, read as the reverse complement.
CTACTTGCATACCTAAAAATTCTATTTTATTTTGTAGTTGTTTAGATTTCTTTTTGGATAATCCTAATCCATGTTCTACACAAATATCAGCGAATTTATCTAATTGCTTTAAATGTGAACTAATATCACCTGCTACTATTAAAATATCATCAATATAGACATATATAAAAGCATAATCTTTAAAAATATTATCCATTTTCCTCTGAAATATTTGAGGTGCATTTGTTAATCCAAAAGGCATTACTAACCATTCATAGTGTCCTTGTGGAGTAGAAAATGCGATATATTTTATACTATCGGATGCATCTTTATTTGGCAAAATCCACTTTTGTAATCAAATTTTGAGAATATCTTTTTATTCTTGGTCTTATTAATCAAGCTTTCTTTATTTGGAAGAAAATATCCATCAAATATTGTATTATCATTTAATTTTTTATAGTTTATCACCATTCGTGCCTTGCCTTTAACTTGTTCTACGTGACCTCTTATTATGAATGCATGTGAACTATGAGGTGACTTGCTAGATCTGATAAATCAGGCATCTAATAGCTCTTTTATTTGTATCATAAATTCTTTTTGATCTTCTTCATTATAGGGCATAGGTGTTATTCGTATTATTTTAGTCTTATCTATCATTTCTAATGTAGCATATAACTGATTTTTATCCTAAAATTTTAAAGGATTTTTAGTATAACATTGTTTTGATTTTGATGTAAGTTTATCTATTTCAGCGTCAAGTTTTCTTAATTCTTTCTGGTACTTTAATAAAGGTTTGGTCTTTGGAAAAATCGATTTTTGAGTGTAACCAATATCACCACGCTGGGCTGTGCGAGGGATAAAGGAAGGGAATGGTTTAGCATAGGCTCTTTTGAGTTTTTTAACTGTGATCAAGTGATGACAAGGGGTTTAAAATATTATCTGATTTGCTATTGCATCAAAAGTTATTTTATGAAATAGTTGTAGAAAATTATTTCCTAGTAATATATCAGTTGTTCAATTCCTCTATTTATTTCTATAATATTATTATATATATCTATTCCTTTTATTATAGGTAAGTCTTTATGATATTCTATCAGAAAACAATCTGTTTTACATAAACATGCTCCTGAACCACTATCAATAAAAAAACAAAATATTCTGCTTTATATTCCTTATAGGTTATACCTATAGGAATGTATATATCATGAGGACTTGTCATTTAGGAATATATATCAATTTTCCATTATAAGTTATCTTTAACCTGTATGAAGTAATCTGTTAAGGTTTAATAGTTTCAAGAAAGGTTGTTCCTAACATTATCTCTAGGGTATCATTAAATCCTTGATTTTCTATTAATAGTCTAATTGGTGGTTTATCTTGACCGAATCTTATTAGGGTTTCTATAGCTTCATCTATTGAATGTAATTCGCCATTAAAGTTTATATATTGGTGAGGTTCATCCAACTTATATTTTTGTAATCCACTACAGAGTTTGTGACTAATATAATTTCCATTAACTCCCGTATCGATTAGTATCTTGACTGGAACAAAAATTATTCCATTATAATATTCTCTGTTTAATTTATAATTTCTAAGATTATCATTTTTAGCCAATATTAAGTTATTAGTATATCTATCAAGACTGAATTGTCGACTTAAAGGATGACTAATGATTCCTATATTGGTAAAAGATAATCGAGGTGATATATTATTTGATATCATTAAAGGTTTATCTTGCAAATCTAATTCTAATGGTCTTGACTCTATTTCTTCTATTTTTGGTAAACTTGACATTTGGATTTGACAGACTTCATTAAATAAATATGGAAAGTCTATCGTATCTTTCACTACAAAACATTCTGAATGATGTGTATTTGAAATTGCATATGAAATTATATATGTTATCGAGTAAGGTCTATTTTGTTGTTTAAAGAAATCTTTTCTTTTGAAGTCTTGTATTAAGCTTAATGTCTTATCAAAATCTTTATCTTTTATACGATAAGAAATCCGAGGATATATATTGAATTTTAATTTATCATATTGTAAATTACCTTTAAAAATTCCTAAACAGGCTTCTTTTCTATTTATTATTCTGTTATCCATAATAGCTAATTCTATAGGGGTATCTAATCTTTCTTTAAAAATTGATTTTATTATAATCTGTATAGCTCCAATATGTATCCAACCAAGAATATTTCTTATTTCTGGTTTAATATTTTGTAATTTTTCTTGAATATCTTTTTTAGCTAATAGAGGTAACATTACTTTATTATAAGTTATAGAAACTTCTAAAGCTCTTTCTTGTATATTTAATCCATAAAATATATTATGTTTCCTTGGTTCAATTCCTAATCTTTGTAAAGTATTAACTTTAAATCCATAATAATTTGACAATGAAAAGTTTTCATTTTGAATCTATTTTAATTTCTTTTTATCTATTAAAATTTCTTGTCGCTATTCTCTAGTTTGTTCTATTTGATTATCTATAGTTGGTTCACTATTATCCTGGCTTGTAGTACTAATGTCCATTTTATTCTATACTTTCTTTCGATGTATATTCTGCATCTGTTAAAATAAAAATACTTTCATTAGAATCTATATTAAAATCATCGATTCTTATAAATTCTTCTATCTTTATCATTTCTTCAATATTTTCATCTATTTCTATTTTCTTTTTATTTTTCTCACCACGTTTAGGACAATTATTAGCATAATATCCTATCTCTTTACAATAATAGCATCTACATTCTTTAGGACTGGTTTTCCTTCTTCTATATGTTGGTTTATATGCTTTCTTGTATCCTTTTCTTTTATAATATCCGACTTTTATGCTTTTTAAAATAAGGTTTTCTATCTTTATATTGTTTCTTCTTTTTATATTTTTGTTTTATCTTTCTGTAATAATAAGAGCTATCACATCCTATCATTATCGACATTTTTGTCTTATCACAACATAATGAAATTCTTTTCCTTATTCCTCTACTGGCTTTAGCCAAAATAACATTAGCACACCAAATACTTAATTCATCTCGAACATGTTCAATTCTTTTACCTAAAGTATCTATATTTTTTGGATTGTAGGCATCTATTAATTTTGATCCCCAAGGGTCTAGAATCTTAGCAAAAAATAACGGTAAACAATTACTAGTATCTGAAACTTGATTGTAAGTATGGTAATAATAATCTTGAAAAACACAAATATATTTTTCTATCTCACATATATCACATAATTGTAATCTCATTAAAGCAGTAGTATATCGGGCTATCGTATTAGAATCTTTCACATATTTTCCTTCACCATGAAATTCTAATCTAAAGGTTTCAACTACTTTTGTTGTAAAATTATCTGGGCCAGAACATATTGATTGCTTAGTTTCTTCATTTAGATTTTGCCAAAATCTTTGTGCACTATTTAATAATGTTTTTTCCATAAATCCTTTAGTTGTTTCAAAATCCATTTTATTTACTACAATAGCTATTCTTAAAGCAGTTTCTCATTTATCTATTGCTTCCTCTGTATTAGAAATATAATCTAAGTCTAAATAAATTCCAAATGGATTTATTGTATCAGCCTTCATTTTTTCATATGGAGTATATTTATCTGTATTAGTTCCAGTATACATTAATCCTACATATCCTGTTACTGGTTTATTAAAACTCTGACTTTGCCTTTGTCGTATATGTGGTGCTCTACTTGAACTTGGTATATCTGTTATATTTGGATTTTCAGCTTTTATACCTGCAGGTTTAATATTAATAAAATTATCTTAAAGATCTAAGTTTCCAATTTGTGTTACTAAGTTATCCATATTAGGCAGAAGAGATTGATTGCTATCAGAACTATTTATTGACATCTTTTAGTTTTTCAAAGTGAATAATAAAAGGACTTTTATTTATTTCTGTATCTTTTTGTTCTATACTAATTATCTATTTTTCTTTATCTTTTTCACTAGTCTTATGATTTATTAGTGATTCTATAACAAAGGTCATCTGTTCACAATATTTTAAAAGTATTTGTCCATAATAAATTATTTTTTTTGTATTTCAATTATCTCTTTATCTATTTTTAACAAATTTTCTTGTTCTTTTAGGATTTTAAATTCTTTATCCATTTTATGTGAGTTTATGCGGCTCTAGTGGCTCTAATACCATTTGAGGATGGGGGCCATTTTTTGTGGCTTCGGTTGAGTTAAAATCTATTAGGATAGAAGAAGAAGAAGAAGAAGAAGAAGAAGAAACATTGATGGAAGATAGATATTATAAGGAGTAAGGAACTTTTGTAAACTACAATGAGGCATAGTATGGTTAGGGAAGTAATGATCCTTATGGCTGCGTATTTTCCTATAGGGAGCTTGAGCAAAACATTAACTACCAAACACTTGAGAGAAATGAGTGAAACCGTGAGGAAGACTCATTTTACATTTTTACTTATCTTTGAGTGATGGTGCCATAAATTAAGTTTGCTTATGCACACTAATGAAAAGTAGTCATGATATGTGTAATAGCTTAACATTTGAGTTAGCCAAAATTTGAAGGATTGCATGCTTTGATCTTTGTGAAAATGAAGTGTTGGAAGTGTTTAATTGAAAATATGTGGGCTATCACTTTACCTGGAATAAGAAACTACTACGTAGGTGCTTTACAAGGAGAACGCTTGATAGAGTTTTGGTTAATAAAGCATGGATAGGTGTTGAATGTAAAACACACTACTAGTCTTACGCTCAAAACCACAAGTATATGGGTCGTACTTGTAGTTGAAAGCAGATATTGATCCTACGAGGATTATGCTTAGGCACCACTTAATTGAGGTTGTTCTTTGTTTAAGAAATCGTTTCAATCGAATTTAGAAAGACAACTAAAATAAAAACAAACTAAAAGTAACAGGGAACAACGCAACCCAAACCAAAATTGTAAACTAAGACTTGGAGAAAATCAAGATTAAACATTAGGACTTGTCATTATCCTATTTGCTTCCCCTAATTAATTGATTCAATTTATGCTTGGCCCAAGATTTCCTAAAATTCTAGCTACCCTGTCTGAAGGTGTAACTAAATGTCACTAGTTAAATAAATTAGAAATAACTTTAGGATCTCTCGATGTGCAAAGCATTTCCTAAACATTTAACTAGATATGAAGCTATCCTATCGGCAGTGTATTGATATATTGAAATCTCTTCCTAGTGAGTCAATAACTTATTATTTATAGGTCAATTAATTGACAACTCTCGTTGTACAATTAACACAGATTACCAAGCTCACTCTTTTGATTTATTGCAAGGTTTAAGTATAATAAATAACATGAACATGTATATCATTAAATCAATAACCAAAGGTTCACAAATAGTTCAACAACAAACCCTAAAAATTGTTTTAGCTAATCATAGTGTCCATAATATCCCCAATAATCAAATAATCCATGATAAACATGCTAGAAGAGAAAGAAATTGAAATAAGCCTAGACAGGGCAACTCCTCCTCTTCCTTGTCCACTATGGAAAATCTAGATGACGGGGTGCTCTTTTCCCAATCAGAAATGAAACCTTGAATCTCCTCCTATCTTTTAGCTCTCAATTTGTCTTTTAGCTCCAGAAAGCAAGTTCCATGACCTTCTGGCAGCTCTTAGGATTCTATGTCTTATAAAGTCACGAAAACCTAAAAATATACGTGAAACCTGCATATCTCTTTGACTTCTAGTTCCCACGATTGTGGGAATTATACCTATGCTTCCCACAATCGTGGGTTAACTTAACATAAACTTTCTCCATATATTTCTAATGATCATGGAAAACATGCCCTTTTCCATGGTCATAGGTTCTTGTTTTTCAGCAGCTCTACTTCTCTTATCTTCTCTTGGTCCCTAGCTCAATCACAAAGGTGTCCACCCTCCATTCCTACACCAAAATGATCAATTCGTATCCTAAACCAATATCAAACACAAAAGAACAACCATAAAGATCAAACTAAACAGAAATACACAAAACAAGTCCTAAAACACAATAATACTAACCTATCATCCAAGAAACACATACCAAATACTTATAAAAAATACATACTAATGCACAACTATCACCTTATTGGAACATATACACTCCGGGGAGGCAGAAGCACCCAAATTTCTATTGGTCTAACAATGTAAGGACTCACATAAGACATCAAGACCTATAAGGATTTCAGCTAGATGAGTCCAGTTCATGGGATTCTAAATTAGACAAGATCCTAGATAAGATCATAGACATAGAAGAGGGCCAGAAGAGACTAGAAGAGAAAATTGAGCAAGTAACAAAAAATCGTGCCTCATCTATTCATAACCTAAAGATTTGTGTGAGACAACATCCCCGTGAATTTTATAAGAAAAGTGTGGAAGACTCTCTAAGTAATATGAAAATACATCAAAGAGAGCAATATAAGGCTATTGCACCTAAGAATGGGGGATAGCTAGAAGGATTCGTGGAAAACCAAACTCAACCCTACCTTATTGAAGACTAAGAGACGAAGAAAGAGGATGAAGAAAATAATGCCAACCCTCCCTATTATTCACCAGTTCTTAATATACCATATGAGAACATTAAAAAATCTTCGGAAGATTTCAATGAACGGAACCTTATCCTTCAGATTAATGATGACCAAGTGACATTCAACATGAATGATGTATTAAAGAATCCGAAGGAGAGTAGCTCATTTAGGATAATTGATGTGTTCGAATCTTCTAAACAACAAAAGGACAAAGAACAGACTACAGCAAACATCGAGTTTGACGAAGCTATGAAGGTCTGTATTCATGAAGTGGAAGAAGCAAAGGAGACAAAGGTGATTAAGCAAGAAAGAGAGCAACTCAGCTTCTTACCAGATAAACTGTTGGATTCGATGGAAGATTCAGGGAGTTTTGTTATTCCCTATTTTATTGACAGTTTGTTCGCGAAAAGGACATTACTGAAATTAATTGGTTTTCTCAACTTTATTAATATTGTCCTTCTGATCATTTGGAAATTTATAGCTTACTTACAAACTACAAAACTAATGTTGAGCAAAATGGTTGGAAGCAAGCCACTCATAATTGATCCCAACTGAGTTATGAAAGAAGAGCATCGAGATATCGACATTAAAAGAATAACTGCAAGGGAGGCAATTGATAGGTAATTTTCCAAATTTTAAATTAAAACCTCTTATCCTGCAAGTATACAGATCGAAAATCGCGATATAAATAGGAATCGTCCCACAGGAATTGGTTAGTCACCAAAATGACCCAAATTTTGTTTGTTTAGGAAACTCAAATAATTAGATTTGAAAGATCCAAAATATAAAAATTAATAGTTATAGACACTTACTTTAGGGTTGTCACAAAAGTAAGAACACAAATTTAGAAAATGGTGAATCAAAGTATCAATTTAACAACTTAGGA